>CM023454.1:19595431-19742946 GCA_013339765.2 Haemaphysalis longicornis
GGTGCAAGCACGGCTCATTTTGTCGAGAAGGCTAAACAGAGTACTCCATCGTTTCCCCTTTCGTATATGTCTCACGCTAAATCTAAACCGACTCAGACTATGAGACAGCGATTTACAGTTTGTGAGTAACATTTCACGTTCTCTCAGCGTCACTGATCCCTGCAGTCGCATAGCACACACCTTTCAGAGCGGCTGTCAGTCAGTCGGCCGGTTGGTGGTCAGCTTGGCAATTCTCTTCAAAAGGATGAAAGTGAATACTTTGTGGAAGGGAAGACTTCACGAGTTTGTCTCCAACCCTCTAACATTCTATCACTAAATTGCATTGATTTGCACAACACTTTTCATTTGGTCCAAAGTGTAGAGGCTCCGTAACTTTGATTTCTGAGGCATCGAGGAATGATCGGATACTCTTAAAATTAGTTTCGATATGTCGCATAGTATTAGGTTTCTATCTGAAACCTGGCCCAACTGTGGCGACAAAAGTTGTAACGAGTTGCATGAGAAGTCGTGACAAGCAGTTGCTTGAAGGAACTAAAAGGCACAGGTTAAATTATCAGAAATCCGCAGTTGTGGCAAATGGTCAAAGCAATTTAAACGGAAGTAAAGGAATAGGACACAACTGACGGGGAAAATGATGTACAAAACATATGAAAAGGCTTGATTTGGGTAAGAAGAAGTAATAAAGAATGCTTGTTATCATAATCTGAAAAGACTGCATCCCTTTTTCAGCCTGCTTAGACGTTGCACTAAAACAATGGCCTAGCAAATAGCAGATGAAGAGGACATCATATTCTAATGCGAAACTTTTTGAGCCAAACCATCAGCCACGCCACACTATAAATTAGGTGAATATAACAATAAAGCCCCACCTAGTGATCACAGAATTTTACTGGGCCCAGAAATTGCCCAGTCTCAAACTTTTGTGCAGTTCGGGGCATCACCATCTCGTTGCACTCAACGCCACACTTAAAAAAAACGATCAGTTGGCTTTCACGCCTGCGGCCTGGTCGAGTCGACGTGACGCATGGTCAGTACCCTAGCCTCCGACGATTACGAATTGTCCGCGACGCGTTCGTGCAATAGCAAGTGGCTTCTAACGGGTGGCGGTTTCGAACATGGTCGTCTTTCCAGTTTATTAGAACATAATATTTCGGTTCTGACAGTCTCTGATCAAAATTGTCCAGAAATTTACAGGGGCTGCCATACTGGGTCACTGGTCCCTGCCCATTTTACCAGCCAGTGACCGGTCGAGGCTTCTTCAGTGGGCAACACTAAAGAGTTGTTTGCTTCCGATTCGTAATAATTTTCCCACAGGTACATGACTCCGCAAGTACCGACTAGCGGCCCACCTATGGCTTCCCGACAGGACAGCGCAGATCGAGAGAGCTGGAGAACACGGCCGAACAGCTAAACAGACATGTGCGAAATTCATGATTCTAGTGCAATATCCGATTACAGGGCGGTAAAAAGTAGCAGAGGTTCAATTCGTGGGAAAAAGATTGGTGCCCATGTAGATGGTTCAAGTGGACCGCAAAAGTCAAGCAGCAAGTTTCCAACCCCCTGCGGCAAAGTGAAATAAAAGGAAGGCATATGAGGCGTTCAATATACACTAATTTTTTTTTCCATTCGCAACCAACAAAATGTTTTTAAATGTTCCCAGGACATTTCGAAAATCCTGTTTCTAGAATCCTGTTTCGACAATCCGCGCAATCCCGAACAAACCAGAAAAGATTTTCTGGGTAATGCGGCACCCCAGAAATGCTTTGCCCCTTGAATTTTTTAGAAACGACTATGCGCCGGCGATTTCACAACACCAGTCGACAATTGCTAAACCAAGCGTTTTGTGAACGAAATTTTCCTACAGAACGGAAGAATTTCTCTCCCTTAATCTGGTTTTAGAGTAAAGAGGTGGCGGGACGCTCACATGATTAGCTGCATCTGCGCTTCGTATAATTGTAGCCCCTGCGTGCAAACGTAACTATAACGTTTACTGACCGTTGCGTCCATGCCCATTATGACGCCGGGATGACTGGCGTATTAGGCTTCTCGAAGTCGCCGCATTTTGTCAGCAGCAAAACGCGTTTACGTAAGTACTCTTTGCTCGAACTCAGTACTTTTTCTTCCTCGTTTTATTAATTTACTTTATTTTTATATACGTAAACGTTTCAACTCAGAAGTCGTTTAGTTGTGGACACAAACAAACAGGGTATAGGAATCGAGACACTCACAAAGGGTGGATTGAGACGCCGAACTGAGTCTTCTCTGCTGAACGAGCTACGGCTAACAGTTCTTTCAACGTCCCACGCAGGGGGCCTTTAATCTCATATTTTGAATTCGGGTGGTAGAGGGAGTCCAGGAAGATGAAATCGCAGAGGCCATCAGGAGGCGGCTCCTTGAAAGGCCTCTCAGCGCCAACGGTGCATATTATTGAATATGGCGTTGGTGGTCTGGGAACAACATCTGCAACGGGTAACAGGTGAAGTGTAAGGTGGGTGTTAAAATGCTGTAATGGGATTCAAATTTGGGTACCTTAGTGTGATGCATCATATTGAAGGAGGGCGTAGTATTCCCAAAACGAGAAAAAAAATTGCAAAGCTGCCTCCAAGTTGCGCAATGCTTAAAGCATAGTGAATCCGCGGGATGTATTTCTACGTGAGCAATTCACGACACATAATCACGTATTTGTACAACTTGAAAATTGTTTATTTGCATTTTCCGTCATCAGTCTGCATCATGCTAGTAGTAGTCAGTCATCTATCGGTATATCGTCGTGTTCCTCATGACAAACATTACATGCTTGGTAGCGCTTGCCAAATTAGGGCGCAGCAATGGCGCATGCGTGCACGACGCGTGCGTGGTGCTCCTGGGGTGGTGTTGAGGTTATGTAGAGCAGGGTTTTGCCAGCTGTGGCGTTATGGGCAGCTGGGCCACACGAGGCGCTATCCGGAATTTTCACAAGCTTTTTTTGCTAAACCACTGCGTCAACCAGGGACGTCTGGCGCTGGCCGCGAGGCACGTGCTCACGAGCGTTCGGCATTTCCTTGTTACTTTTACGCTTTACTCACCACACATTATGTTCAGCTACTTTAGCTCCTTTGTTAAAGGCACATCAGCGTCCTCTTGTGGTTTCATCACATTTTGCATCCACTACGCTGCCCTTGAAGTTGTCGTAATACTGCTTGCTTGATGCGCATGCGTGTACCGCTTTCTGTGGGCTTCTTTTTTCGGCTACCGCTCGTTTAGGATACGCCTGACGTGAGTTTTTATATATGTTGCTTTCACGGTTCCTGACAACTTTGCATCTTTTAGTGTATCATAATGCCAGCGAAGTGCTTCATTTGCTGTTGCTAAGTTGGAACTTTTGGCATAAAAAAGCAAAACCTGCAAATGAATGTTGAGCGAGCTCTTTGTAATCATTAACAATAAGTCTTTACTTTGGTAACAGTGCTCATTGCTCGGGCCTTGTGATAAAACTTTTTATTGACGATAGGGAAAGATTGAAGTCAGTGTAACGATTATTACTTCGTGATATAAGTGAGTGAGGCCCAAGGTACGTCCTCTATGCTTCAGAATTGAAGTACATTAGCGTACATACATTAACTAATTAGCAGTCAGTTTAGTTTCTTAGCAAGAAATCAAGCGGGAACTCGCAAAACATTGGAGGGTAGCACACTCTGTTTGGGTAAGCGAAACTAATGAAAAAATCTATGCATTTCGAATGAACTTTGAAGCCATACTTTTGCGGGAAGCATCGTAGTTATTATGAGCTTACTGCAACCACTAGAATTTTCGAAAAAATTTCGAGGGTCGACTGTACGATAACGCATTACTTCGTGCTTACCATAAAAGTAATGGCTCTATTCATACGTTTTTACATCGTTCGTAATAAATGTGTTTTTTGTGGCAGCTGAGCAAACAAGGCAGCATATTGCCCTGTGGTTCCTCACCGAGGGGATTCTGCAACACTGATTCTGTCTTTGGTGCGTCCGAAAAAAATCTTTTCGAGGCAGGTACATTACGTCAAGATCAGTTTCATGGTGTGGCAGTAGTTGGTTAAATACCGCAACGCAAAAAGTCTTCACCTGGCCCTGCACCCAGATAGTGATGCCGACTGGGAAGTCGGAGCTGTGCGCAGAGCTGTATGAAAGGTCTGGGGTAGCAGCGCTGCCACGACGTTGCTTGGACGGTCTCACAACGAGACACTGCCCGTCCCCTTCACGCCCTTCGCACGGCGTATTCACGCATCTGTTCTCCGCCTGTCTGTTCTCTGAAACGTGGCCTTAGTAATTGAAGGGCCCAGTTTAGGTTGCAACGCTGGAATTGAATAGAAATGACCCCGACGAAATGCAGATTCTTGTGGACAGAAAAAACGACGAACAGCAGTGAGTACCGCTGCCAAAGAGAGGACAACGAGACAACGGAGACGGATAAAACGAAATGCGTTTTGTTTCTGGCTCCTAGATCTGAAGGAAGGCACGAACAACGAAGCTGAGGCTAAATTTCGTAGAGAGAGTAAGATGAGTATGGTAATGCAATGCGTGGTTTCCGTCATGCAATGCATTAGTGTAATGCATTGAGTAATGCAATGGTAAAGCGTTCGTAAATAGTGCACCCATTTGTGTTCAGGCACTTCAAAAGCGAAGCTGTGTTGGTGGTTCCCCTTGTCACGGCCACTCCACCTCCCCCGTTTTGCTGCTGCCGTCGTCTTTGGAACTAAAGAACTCGTGTTAAAGAGGACGTTGACTCACCAGCCCCTGTGGAAGGTTGGGACGCTTCTATCGGCCAAGAAAGCGCCTTCAACCTCGTTTTATAACCCTCGGTGAAGGTGATATCTTTTCTATTCTGATACTCTTTTACACCGACGTCGTATGGTCAGCATGCAACCTCGATTGGTCCTTTTTCGACACTGCTGCTAGATCTACTAGTCTGTGGATGAATTGAACTGCACGCAATGCCTAAACTATAGTTGCGTGTCCGTTTGTAATTCGAGTACCTCACGAAATAGGGTACTGTGCTACCTTGAGCCACCGTCCAAGGACCTACCGCGGAATGCCTGGCTGCGTAACATTTCACGACATGAATGTGACAAGTAAAGCCAAGCCAAGTGGCAGCCAAGATCCAGCACCATCCGTATGTTAGCTTCAGTTTGCCGTAGACACGGTAGGAAATAAAGGCAAGTTGCTGCTTCGGCTGAGTTTCAGTTCTATCCAAACTACATGCTGCCGTCTCGTTCGAAGAAGCCCAAAGCTACGAATCTCACCCCACGTTATCCGTGCACGGACACGAGAACTTCATGAGAAACAGTGTTAGTCG
This sequence comes from Haemaphysalis longicornis, assembly GCA_013339765.2. Classification (NCBI taxonomy): domain Eukaryota; kingdom Metazoa; phylum Arthropoda; class Arachnida; order Ixodida; family Ixodidae; genus Haemaphysalis; species Haemaphysalis longicornis. Next base: position 19,600,745 of record CM023454.1, read on the forward strand.
CAGCTGACAGAAACGCAAAATGCCCTATCCTAGAATAATCCCAGCCAGTGGATACCACACTGAAGCAAACATAGCTTCGGGCGAGTATGCGGATAATATGGAGCACTCAAAAAGTGGATTGAAAAGTGTAAGGTGCCCGACGACATTTGCCGTGGTTGCAGATATTTGAGAAACAGAAAGAAACACACACCGTGCATAAACGGAAGTGCAGTGACCAAATGAGCACTTTCCAAAACTTCAGCAAACCTGTAATGGATTTGAATGAGGGTTGAGCCATATGAGGACACGCCAGCTGTGCAAGTTCTAAAGAACCGATCTGAAGCCGCTCAACAAGAAGGTGATAGCAGGGCGAAAGTTGTTATGGAACAGAGTATTAAGGCGCGGCAGACTTGGCATGGACCCGCGATACGCGCACCTGTGTTATAAAACGAAATATATTGTAAAGGTTACTACCACGAGCAGGGAAGGAAACTGCAGAAGCTGCCGTGTCAAAACACGATACAGAAGTTAGTCTGACCTTCTCTGGCGTAACATGGCTAATAAAGGTACGGCTGTAAGGCAGAGACAATGCTTCCGCTCAAAAAACGTCACACTGCAGCCGCATTGTTAAGGAATCTCAATACCGCCCCAGCCAATTTATGACTGTCAAATTGACAGAATTTTGGGGTATGTTAAGGTACGGCTGGGAACCTCGAACTGGTGGTGCAGCTATGTTGAAAAACATGCACCTTTCATTTGTCCGGCGGAGGGTTCAACGACTTACGTTATCCCGTGGGGTACCTTTTTAGCAAGAACCTGAAGTTGAGTGATCTGCAAGCTGCCGAACAGCTAGGGTTCCTCGTGATCCTATTGTCACGGACAACGACGAACGAAACCCCGCCAGTTTTCAGGACACCTCCCACGGTAACACCTCGCACTGCAGCATGTTGCGACAGAACCCGCACGGGAAAATGACCCATTATTCATCTCAGTGCCACTTCTGCGAGGCCCCCGGGACACTCTATCACACTGTTGTAGGCTGTGACCGAACCCCACTTCCCCACCACAATTCCTATCCCACCGATGGGTTTTGGGAGAGAGCCTTGGCCAGCTACAACCTCGAGGATCAGCGTCAGCGGGTCAAGGGGCAAGTGGACGCGGCCCGAGCTCAAAGTGTCCTGGACTAATGAAACCACGCCGAAGACCCCCATTTTTTTGTTTTCTCAATAAATAAAGTTGATTCTCTATCCAGGAAGGGCAGGAAATGGAAAAGATCTCGCTGAGGACCGGGCGCGCAGGACGGGTGAACCACGTGACCAGCGTGTTGGCAGTGTTGGCAGTGTTGGTGGAGCCTCTACCGACGCGCCATTGTCGGGTGAAGGCTAACCGGCACAGAAGTTCGCGGCTAGTGCATCTGCTTTCTTCCGCCGCGGCTGCTTTCGTTGCGTTTGCAAGCTGCCGCTTCCGCGTCACCGTTAGCGAGCGCCACAGGCGACGCGCGAAGTGAAAAGGGCGTATTTATTCATTTATTTGAAGTGCTTACCAAGGCCTTCTACCTGCTGCAACCTGCTGGGCCTCTCACAGATCGAAAGAATCACGTGGCAGGCCGCGGGACAGTGCCCCCCACCCCTGCGCATGCCTATGCATGCATGCCATTATCCCTGGTTGGAGGTGGCGCGAGCTTTGGCACAGAGTTTGAGAGTTTGATATTTCTTGTTATATGTTGTTCTTCTCGACGCATTTGCAGCTGCTCAGCACGCTGAAATATGAGCAAGTGCGCCAAAGCACAATAGGACTCTATAAATGTGCATATCAACCGATCTTCGCCGGAATAAAAGTTTCGTGTTACATCCATTTTCACCTATGCCTGGGATCTGCACATTTATGTATTCTTGTCCGGTAGGTTACGCCTTGCTATTCCTTACAATAGTGGCTTTCAAATGCGTAAAACGCCTGCAGACACGCTTTTTCAACTCCCTTGATCAGTGAGTTCGTTGAGAGACGAATTGTTCGCCACGAAAACCGTACCGAGGTGGGACCAAAAGTTTCTCAAGGACAATCTCCTTAAGCGACAAGTGGGAGGCCGTAAGGATGACCTTTATCGTTTTAACCGCGGTCTTGTTTAGGCTTGGGGTTGGTCCGGTGGCAAAGTAACAAATTGATCCGGCTTAGCTCAGCTAATCTTGGATATGCAAAGCAAAAGCTTAGCTCAGTCGGTTTGAATCTTAGTTTCGCTTGGTTAACCCTTTATGTGGCTGTATTGCCGACCACGGCTCAACACAATTCGATCCCGTGCAACGCTTGCAGAAGGAGGCCCGCATCGCTTTCATTCGCGGCGAACGCGGTGTTCCCCTTCGTCAGGCGCAAGATGAGTCATGTAGCCCAAGACGACCCACCGGCGCATGCGTTGGAGGTGGCGGGGTTGTCGGCTGCTAATCAGGTGAGCGGCCGCAGCCGCGCACCGCTCGGCTTATAAAAAGGCCAGAATTACTGATAACGGGGCCTTGTGCGCAGCGCCGAAAGGAGGCCTGGCGAATCACGCGAAGCGCTTTAAGGGGTGTGTCGCAGGGGGTGTTTCTCAAGTCAAAAGGTGAATTTGCGCCTCCGCGGCGAAACCCCTGGACGAAAGCAGTAAAGTTTTGCTTTAATGAAGGAACGAAGAAACAAGAGCCACATGGTCAGTCATGGCGAGGAGGGGAGAGTGCGAAAGCAGCGGGCGTCCGAATCTAGCGGAGGCCTGGAGGGAGGGACATAGCAAAAGCGGCACGCGTCAGATTAGAGCGGAACGAACGCGCTAGCCTCCTGTAGCAGCCTCTAAGCAGGGCTCAACTCCCCTTGAGCCATGGTTCCAGCAGCGTCGAAAGCAAACCTCGCACACGGGCTACCCTCTACTCGCGGAACACGCGGCATAAAAGAAACTCCGTCGGTCACACACAGCGCATCGTGACTCCGAGCAAAGCACATGGTTAGACTCCCTCAAAACACGGCCGACGAAGTGTAGTACTCCCGCGGAAGAACAAGCAGCACGCGAACGACGTCGTGTCGCTGCTCTAGAACCCACGAGACGGCTACGATCCGACCCTGGCTATCGCACAGGCGCCGCAGGGCCTAAACGCCAGCGAAGAACGGAAGATCCCGAGTGCCGCACTCGGTTACACACACTGGCAGTGTATGTCAGGAGAGAAGAGGCGAGATCGACAATAGCGCCACCGTTCCTCGAGGCTTGCACCCGAAGCGCAAGATATGCAATTTTTCCGTATTTTACACGTCGTTTAGGTCAAAAGGCTATGGGGCGTACTTCAGTTATCGGGCTATATTTCTCCGTGGCTTGTGGCAGAATACCTAATACGCCCTCGCTTAGTGGACACTACATTTAGGTGGTTCTACTCAATACAAGTAACAAATACTTGAACGCAAGCAGCGCCGAAGTGAACTGTGATAGTCAGACCCGCTCCTGAAACACTTGTTTCGCTGTGCTGAGGAGGGGTGGAAGCAGCCAGATGTGGGGATGTGCTTTTATGAGTGGCTGTTGTTTTTGTGATAGGAATTGATGAAGAAAAAATGCAAGTAAAGCCTCTACCTGAAACCTCTGTGCTGGCTTGAAATGTAGAGCTAACTTCGCTAGCATCCATACGATGTTACTCACCTACAGCTGGCGGGGGCGCCGAAGACACAATTGGCGATGTTACAGCTGGCGGGGGCTCAGAAGACACGGTTGGCGATGTTACAGCTGGCGGGGGCGCAGAAGACATGGTTGGCGATGTTACAGCGAGCGGGGGCGCAGAAGACACTGTTGGCGATGTTACAGCTAGCGGGGGCGCAGAAGACACGGTTGGCGATGTTGCAGCTAGCGGGGGCGCAGAAGACAGGGTTGGCGATGTTACAGCTAGCGGGGGCGCAGAAGACACGGTTGGCGATGTTACAGCTAGTGGGGACGCAGAAGGTACGGTTGGCGATGCGGTTGTTTGGTCGGCTGGCGGTTCCACCGTATCCTGCAAAAAAGCGAAACAGCAGTGCAGAAGCATTTTTTCAATAACATCGCAAGCAGCAATCAATAACACGTAAAACATCAACACTGCCTTGAATAATTTGAATATAAAAATTATAAATAAAATATAAAATATAATAAAGAGAAAAAGGAAATAAAATTTTTTGCACCATATACACAATAAAACACTATAACGTCCAGTGCGTTGGATCGAAAAAAGAAATGTATTGAGCATGCACGCTGTGAGGTTGGCGGACCAGATGAGTTGTATGTATGTCATTGATTCGGCCGAACGTCCACTAAAATCATGCCGTCATGCCGATGAAGCGTTCAGCCTTCCTGACGAATTACGTTTTCTTCCACGCAGTATTCGATGTCCCGACATTCCTCGCGCTTAGGCTTGGCGCCATGGCCGGATCGTCGTCGGTGGTTTCTTTCCACGGTGTTCCCTATGAGTTCGCCTGTTTTTCTTAATAAGGTGGTGCAGTGTGCAATTACAACGTGGGAAAGCGAGGTTGCAAAGACTACGCTGGGAGAGGTCTTATAAAGCCTGTTTCACATCTACAAACACATGAATTGCTTGAACAGTTTTCTAGGGAAATATTTGCCACTTTGTATTACAATACTAAGCGCCGGAGGTGAACAGCTGTTAGGAAGCAGTATGCAGTATAGCGCAAGATAAGAGCACGTGAGTTCAGCCACGATAGTTCGTAGAACACCACTGCTGCAGATGAGGAACCGGGCGGGTTCTCGCATACTGCTGACACAAAAAATGTGCAGTGGGCCTACAATAGGTTCGCAATGAAAGTACAATGATAAATAAAAAAATAACTTCCCCAGGCAGCACAATCATCACATTCATTTTTTGTGGCGAAGCAGTATATGCTACCCAGTTTTCATTTCGGTGAAACCGCTTTACTCGGCCCCACTTCGGTATTCCTTTTCACCACCGCCGACCCCTTTTCGCAACTGTTATTTGCCGGTGTCTGTCACGTTTAGGCACTGTTACGATTCAGCGCCCCTATCCTCCTCGCGCGTACTGCAAGCTTCTTACAGTGCTCCTGTTCTTGTAGCGAAGCCTACCCTCCTTGCCCGGCTGCGATGGTGTCTCCTTGCCGTTTAATTTGCATGAGCTGTGACGTTTTGTGTGTCGGATTTGGTACGTCACATATGCCAATGACATGTTTCCTGCGGCGGGCTCAGCCCCACCAAGGCTTCCGCACGCCTCGCCACCTAGTCTGCTGCCGGGTGCCACGTCTGAATGTCACGTCTCTGCCTCCGTTTTCGGGGGTGCTACCTGTCACTTGGCGATGAACCCGTCTCATGGGACACACTCCGATACAGCTCCTGAAGACGCTCCTAACACCTCTAAAGACGCTCCTAACGCCTCTGAAGAGGCTCCTAACGCCTCTTTGAAAAAATCGCCGCTACCAGCTGGTCAGGCAAGTCCCCTCTCATCCCCTTTCCCTGCTGATCAACCAATGCCGGACGATAAGCATGCCGTCTCAGACATGTCAGATACAATCTGTACCACAATTTATTTTTGAACGAGAAAACTCGCGGAACACTGACGAACAGGAACATTTCCAGACAGTTGTGCCTCCTAATCGGCGACGGGCCGCTAAGAGACACCATCTATTCTCTCAGCAGCCAGCCTATCATGCAATGTCCGAAGCACGGGCGTGTCATAATTCTCAAAGCCTCAAGGGTGGAGGGGGTCATAACCCGTTTCAGCCCGCTCATTCTGCAAAATGGCCTCGAGTTTATGGTTCCAGATGGAGTGCTTCAAATAAGGTCAAACTATCGACTGAACCGCCTTGCAGTGTACATGCGAACGCGAATGCTACTGCACGTCTCCTCAAAATAAAAACGAGTGATTGTATCCCTGTCCAGGCGTACGGGCCTCGCTCGTTGTGATCAGAGGGATTGATCAGCGACGACCCAGTTAATCTGTCGGACCCTGAAACACTAGCAGCTTTGAGTCAGAAGACGCCAGTCAAATATATAAGTGGTCAAGGAAAATTACCCCAGAGTGTGCGGGTTGTATTTGCCATTGAAACAGCGCCTGAAGCCCATCTCCCTAGGCTCCATATGTAGACTCCCCAGTCGCTGTGCTCGGGGCGGTGGCAGTCATGAACGTTCTGCAGGCGACGCTGGTAATCTTCGGTGCCCCGACTGTGGGAACAGCCAGGAGTCAACGTTTACCCGCGGTCCGGCTCTTCGGAAACAAAAGGTCATAGAAAAACTCAAAAGTGACAAACAATTACTACAAGTAAGCAAAGGCTACCTTGCAGGAGCAGCGGGAGGAAGTTTCTACCTGAAAAAGCCTGCTTCGGAACAAAGCTTCGCCACATTGCAAGCTCCAGCTTCCAGCACTTTACAACCACCTTCACAGGATGGATTGACACGCATTATTTTCGGAGGCGTGACAGCTTGCACTGACATCACTATAGTTGCTGTGCTGGTAGCGTTCATTTCCCACTGGAAATCTCGCAGGTGGTACGTCGGCAAGCGCTGATCAAGCCGAGAGCGGTCGATCGAAAAGCGCGGTGGTGTCGTTATGTGCAAGCCACATATTTTCGCAGGCGTTTCATGACTCGAGCCTAAGCGAAAAACCCGGCGTCTGGCGTTGGTGTTCATCATTAAAAAAACAGCCCCTTCAAGAGGCCTTCCACAGTGCGAGCCTTAAACTCTACAATATTTGCCAGGGAGGGGTCGTCGCCCCGCCAGTATACTCCACATGAAGGCAGGGAATAAACAACCAGCCAAATCCACCGTCGTCGTCATCTTTCTCATTACAATTTGCCATAAATGAGCTGCGGCGTATCGCGTAGGAGAAAGATAAAAGCCATCCGAAAACAAAGTGCTTCACCAATAGCATCAAACAACCACCATTCGTGGACCCTCCAATGATTTAAGCTTAGTAAAGTAATAAACGCTGTGGTTAAGTGCATTTCACTTGTCTGTGGTTTCACACTTTTTAAAGCCACATGTGCGAATTGGAGTGACGTGAAATGGGTAGCCGTTGTGGCTGTCGTTTACAGCTTCGCTTTACGACCCCCTTCACAGGACGGATTCGGCACGTATTTTTGTTTCCTAAAGCAGGTATTGCCCTTTACGATTACATTTATTAGATGCAATGCATCTCATGCTCGCCCCTCTGTCCTTCCTGCGTCTCTCCGGCGTTGTCCGCACAGCTGCGCCTCTCCTCCTCTCCTCTCTCCGATAGTGAACACTCTCTCCCAAACAGCTGCGGGTTGGCGCAGCGCGCTCTCACTCCGTTGCTAAGCGCTGGTGGGCGGCGCTGCGCTCAGCGCTGTGCAGGCGAAATAATCATAGTTGGAGATATGAATGCCCATATAGAAGGTTTGGATGGATACACAGACCACAACGATTCTCTAGTGACAGATCTATGCCAGGAAAACCGGCTTGTAATAGCAAACACGGAAAGCAAGTGTGACGGACAAATAACGTGGAAAGCGGTAATAGACAGTCCAGCATAGACTACAGTTTAGTATCCGAGACAATATACGGAAAGCTGCGGGAAATGAGGATAGATGAAAATGGAACCGCTGAGGAAGCGACCACAAGCGGTTTAGCTTGCACTTTGGAGGGCGCAACCCAGACAAATGCGGAAATAGGTACAATAGGAGTAAATAATTTGAATAATGAGCAGTTAAGATCATCGGCTGATAGATTGGAAGATGAAATCAATAAATACCAAGCAAAAATTGGGATTACGACGAAATGATTGCGTTCATAAAAGGGTAAGATGAATGAAGCAAAGGAACGAAAACCGATGGGAAGGGAAGAGAAAGCCGGAAGCTGGTGGAATAAGGAAATAAAAGAGGCTATTGACAGCAAGAAAGGCGTCGTCGAGAGAACATAGAGAAGCAAAAAGAAACTGGTATGGAACCGGAGGTAGTGAAGGAAAAAATGGGGATGTCTACCGTTGGAAAAAACTAGAAGTGCAGAAAATGGGTGCAAGCAAAGATAAAGCAGAAAAAGCGAACAATGGATGGCAGAAATACGGAAGAAGGACAAAAGCGCATCCAAGAAGTTTTGGAACCATGTAAGATCACAAAGCTTCAAAAACGATAACCATCAAAAATTCCTGATTGACGAGGAGGGGGAACATTTAGAAGGAAGCACGCGTTGGCGATATTCCATCGAGTGATTAGTGAGAAGTTTAGGGACAATAGTGGTAGGGAAACCTGCACCGATAACATCAGCGCCACGAAAGACTGCGGAAAGGGAAATAAGTTTGAGCAACCTTGATTGGAAAAAACCAGAGCAAAGGTTTCGCCCAGACAGCAGTGGGCCCCGGACGGAATACCAATGCAACTGATAAACCTACTTGGACCTAAAGGTAAGGAATCGTTTATGAGGGCAATAGATAAGGTGATAGAAACCAAGCAAATACCAGAGGACTGGTTAGAAAGTAGGATGAATTTAATATATGAAGGCAGAGGAGACAAAGCCCGTATTGATTCATACAGACCACTCACAGTAACGTCAGTGGTGTATAAATTCGTAATGCAGGCGAATAAAATCAGAAATTCGAGCATGGATGGAAGAAAATGAATACTTGGGGGAACTGCAGAATGGATTTAAGACTAGACAGGCGACTGGGATGACAATCTGTTCGTGATAACGCAATGCATTGACATTGCGAAAGCACAGAATAGACCACTATGGATTACGTTCTTGGACATTAAAGGGCATATGACAAAGCGTAAACAGAGAACGGCTGTGGAGAATGGTGAAACTCCGGGGATAGATGACGAGTTAGTACAGTTCCTTATAGCAATCTATAAGGACAATAGAGTTCACCTTACTTGGGAAGGACAGAAAATGCGCCCAGCAGGTCAACATCCATCGGGGAATGAAACAGGGATGCCCTTTGATCCCAATACTGTTCATGTTTTACATGGCAGGGTTAGAAAAGAAACTGTAAGAAAGTCAAGTAGGGTTTAGCCTAACCCATATGCTGCAAGGCGAAGTGGTACAACAGCATATTCCGGGATGTTTATTACGCAGACGACATTGTTCTTTTAGCTGATAACCAAACCCGATATGCAGCGGCTAATAAATATTTGCGGCCAGGAAGCCACTGACCCTCGGGTTAATTTCAGTGCAGAAAAAATCAGGAATAATGGTTTTCAATGACGCTACCACCGACGTAGTGTCTATCCAGCAAGGCGAATTACCTAGATTGAAGGAATATAAATATTTGGGAGTATGCATAAACGAAGGGGATAATTACTTAAGTGCACGAGGAGCAACTCAAGGTTAAGGGAAAGCGAAACGCATCTATAATGAAGCATAGAGCTCTGTGGGGGTATAACAAATATGAAGTAGTAAGAGGAATGTGGAAAGGAGTAATGGTTCCGGGTCTCCGTTTGCGAATGCTGTACTCTGCTTAAAATCAGACGTTCTATCAGGCCTTGAAGTAAACCAGAGAACGGTAGGACGTTTGGCCTTAGGCGCGCATGAAAAAACAACTAACGAAGCCGTTAAGCGAGATATGGGCTGGGCGTCGTTTGAAGTTAGAGAAGCTCCAAGTAAAATATGCTTTGAGATGAGGTGGAGGGCAATGGATGAACGAAGGTGGGCAGCTAAGGTTTTTAGGTACCTATACTTGAAAAGCATGGACACGCAGTGGTTAAGAAAGACTAGAAGGCTAACGATGAAATGCGGAATGAACAGTGGGGAATCCAAAACAGCCAAGGTAACCAAAAAAGAGGCAAGGCACATTGAAACGAATAAATGGAGGGACAAAATGGAAGCTAAAACGTCATTAGAGATGTACAGGGCTGAGAAGATGAACCTCAGAAAGAAAAGTTTCTACGAGAATTCCCAGGGCAGTGCTTTGTTTTTTGAGGCTAGAGCAGGTTGCCTGCGAACTAAGAGTTTTGTGGGGAAGTATTCACAAAATGATGGGGTATGTGTGGTCTGCGGAAAAAAAAACAGAAACTATGCGGCACATAGTGTTAGAATGTGAGGGTATCCATCCAAATCTACATGAAGGGAATATTGGGCTTCCAGAAGCCCTAGGATTTAAGGGTATCACAGAGGAAGTTAACTTCAAGGCTGTCGAGGGGACGCAAAGAAGATTAGAATGCAGGTGGACGAAAAGCAGAGAGGGGAATATTGCCTAGGACAGTTACCACCTGTAACAGGGAAAAGAAAGTATTTCGGGCCTAATAAGCGTTAGTGCCTGCCCTCAGCAGCGCTAGTATGTTTTAAAAACCATGTTTTACCAAGAGTGTAAAACATGGTTATATTAGTCATTTTTGGTAAGATGACATGTCATCACCCCGCTTCAAAGGGGAAACCAATGGGAATCATCATCATCATCATGCTCGGCGCTGCGCGCGCTGGGCATGTGCAGTAATCTCTCTCTCCGCGCTCTCCTCTCCTTCGGGCGCTGTGAATATAAAGCGGCATGCCGCGCTCCGACGGTGTCAGTCGACGGTCGTCCGCGTTATGCTTGCACTCTCTCGCAGTAGTCGACGATTGCTTGATGCAATCGCCGAGCCCCTAACTGTGCACTTTACGGACCACAAGGCACTCATTCTCGTCTGCAATAAAGAACGTACCTGAGCATACGTGTACTGCATGTGCATTGCATGGTGAAAATGGAAAATTTCGTGCACCTCCCCTTCGCGTGAGAATCCCTGCTATAAGCGTAATCAATACGATGGAAAACGACAATGAGATGCGTTGCATCACATGAGATGCGTTGCATCACACCAGGGATCCCGCGAGGTGAGGTGGGCGTAATTTGTATTGTATGGGGCATTTCAATTCACGCTAAATGTCACCCTTTCAGATTCGTGCACGTGGCTGGGTGTAATTTAACTACTTTAGATATTGAATTGGGTATTTTTGTCGCCACTAAATGCAGCGAGAGCTTCAGTGTGGATGTGTCACTCCCCGGTGATGCGGTTGTGTTTTTTGTGATGTTCTATTGCTTGCCTGATCAAGCCAAGGACGTTCCTGGGGAGGAACTATTCGGCCACTGACCGGCCGGGAGAAGCTCCAGCACAGTGTCGTTCGGCCGAGGATTCGAAACAAGCGTCTGCCAAGAACTCTCTTTGAGAGCATCCTCCCGTACAGTGGTTAGAGACCCGTATTCAGGGAGATCTCGAACCCTTCGCGGAGAAGCTGCTACAATGCAGCGCGCCGCTATTCTCTTCGCGAGTGCTGCAAGCTTCGTACAGTGTCTCCTGTGCTTTGTAGAAGAGCCTACACTCCTCATGTGCGCCTGCCGCACAGGGCCCGTTGGTGGTTACTCAACCCGCTGCAGCTACAGAACACAAACCCAACGGATCTCCGTGTTGAAACTTGTCCGAGCGAGGCGGACGCCGCAGCCGATATCGCATTTCCTCGTCTCTTTCTGTCTTAGTGAGAGCCGGTACTTCCAGCCCCCCACAAACTCGAAAAGAGTGTTGTGTGTGTCTGTACTACTTTGGGGCAGTGTTCACAGAAGCACTAGAAAAGCAGTGCAGCCATTATGGCTACTGTGTATAAAATGCGCCCTCTCGGTGGATAGTTCACTTCGTTTTGCAGTAGCGAATCCCCGCTGTCGCCATGTCGAATTCTGCTGTAATCTCGCCCAGTAGGGTATTGATCCTGCATTGTTTTGGCTCATCTCTCGTCAGGCAGTGAACCAGTTAAGTTTGCTTTCGGCTTCTCGTTGTCATCACCAAGGCAGCAACTTTTTTTGCCGCAATTCTCTACCGCTACCTCACAAGACGGAGGCGCCGGAACACTGGTTGGGGGAATCTAACAGCACGCACCGTAAGAAATTGGGCGTATATGCGTGCCCGCTCGTGGGGGACAGGGATGATTGGGGGCGTGCACGCGAAGCTATAGGTTTTATGCCCTTACTGAGGGCATCTCTTTTCTACAAGCAGCAGTCCTACACGAAGACGTCAAGCAGCCGAATGCGACCTATCTATTGTCATGACTGGTCCAGCGGAGTGCGTTGTGTATTACGCCGACAGTAAGATGCCTACGACGGGGGAGGGAATCAGACAGACCCCACGTTTGCTTGCTGTAATAAAGCTCGAGTCCTTTCCAAGTTTATTCAGCAAAATCGCTAGGAAGTATGCTCAATGGCAAAAAACAGACAAACGTGGCGTGTTTCGTGCACTCCGTAGACTCTGTCATGATTCAACTTGCGTCTTCGGAAAATGGAAGGGCACTAAATTATCTTTTTGAACTAGGGACTGGTAATTGCACAAATTGCAAAAAGAAACGAAGTTAACGGCGGTATCAAGTCGGAAACGTAGCTATTACTGCTGAAATTACTTCTTTCGACGCTCAACCACACAATATTTTGTCGCAGGGCACTCTCCACAATGCCTCAATGCACTCACCGACCGCGGAGGATGGGCGGCTAAGTGCGGCTGAGCCCAAACACGCAGTGTCGACCGCTGCCGCGGCTGAGGTTTTTCTCAGGCAGGCGAGAAAGGAAACCACCGGTAGTCGACTTTTCCGGCACGCAACAAAGAACTTTTCGCAATCGCTGGAGGTTCAGGGTTACAAAGCAGGAGCTGGCGAAAGGCTTCAGTTAAAGTAGCCAAATTGTTTACCGCCAAGCAGTGTATAATTACCCCCCCCCCCCTAAAGTTTTATGGTGCAAGGTGGCTACTCGGCGCGCGGGTGTTTTCTTCACCGCCGACGACCCCTCTTTCAGAACTATTACCATATATACTCGCATAATGATCGCACTCGCGTAATGATCGCACCCCTGAAGTTCGTCATCAAATACGATTTTTTTTATTTCCCGCACAATGATCGCACCCTTAACTTTGCGTAGCCATATGTCGTATGTGTGCCAAGTCTAGATGACGATGGTCGTGCTTACCTTAGTTTCTTCCCCTTTGAAAGCGGACATTGATGCGTATACGTTATTGCCGCGGACTTTATGATATTAGCGATATTGGGAAGCACGAGTTCATTATTGTTGCGGAAGAAACTCTCAGTAAATGCTCATAATGTACCGTATTGTATTTCTTGTGAGTCACAAGACATATAAGAAAACGCGCTCGGCTTGCTGCGTCGACAGCCGTATCATGATGTCCCATACTGTGACAGCAGCAGCCACTTATTGGTCGACCTGTTCTCACCTCGTAGCAAACTCGTTCAGTCGCTTTCCGTATTTCCGTAATTCCGGCGCGTTTCGTAATGGAAAACACTGCATTTTTCTCGGCGGTCATTGGGTGGTTGGTGGAGTTTTTATTATGTTTTTATTTGTTATGTTTATGTTCATGAGACTTATCGTACACATTCTGACCTAGAATTTGCGTTTTCTGCGCTGAAATTTTTTCGCGAAAAATTTACCTGGCGTAATGATCGCACTCCTAATTTGCATCAGTACTTAGGGTAAACAAAATTACACCATCTTCCCGTAGGGGTACCCTGAGCAGTATGCGAAGCAGCCATGGGGTCGATTCAAGTGCCCATTAGTTTTCATTTCATCGTTTCTATTATGTTGAAGTACGTAGCTATCGTTATATTTACCGTTTGGTGTTTCCATGGTAACTACCTAACTTTTCACTTACCGGAACTACGAATGAGAAATTGCGTTTGAACCCCATGGCTGTTGCGCATACTACTCAGGGTTCCCGTAGGGGAAGTTGGTTTAATTTTATTAGAGGGGGGTTGGGGGGTGTTAGAGTGGAGAGGCATTAAAGAGAGAGAGAGAGACGTTGTACGTGGTATGAGGTCGTCTTGATTTAGGCATTATCATCATCATGTTCAGCGTAGGTGACGTCGAGCTGTGGTTGGCGTCCCGCTTTGATTATGACCGCCTTACGGTCTGTGAAATGTAAAGTCAAGGGCTGTTGTAGTGGATGAACCCTAAAGTTGCTGAAGATGAGGTCGATGCACGTTCCCCGGATGGTTGTGGGCTGCTTGTAATCATGGCTCGCCGAGACTCGGCGGCGCACGCCGCTGCCGACGACGATGAAACGTTGAAGGCGCGTGAAGCGTGCTCGTCTCGTTCCGCCCCAGGAAGACACCGGCAACACTGTCGCTCCAGGAGCTCTTAAAGGGGAAGCGTGCTCCTCTCGTGCCGGTCCAGGAAGACACCGGCAATGCTGTCGCTCCAGGAGCCATAGAAGGAACTGGGAGTTCAGCAAGCCGAGCATGCGCAGTGGGGTGTGGGCGGCGCAACAACAACGAGAAGGGAGGGACATAGCCCCGACCATGAGATGCGTCGCATTTATAAACTAGAGCCATTTCAAGAGCCCTTACAAATGGCTAGGAAGTAACCGCTATCGCAAATTACAAACACACGTGGTGTGGTTTTTGCACTCCTTAGACTGTGTCAAGCTTCGCTTTTCTTCTATCTTCACAGAATAGAAGGGGACTAAATTATCGTTTTACTCGCGGGTGTCCACTACGAAATTTAGTAGAGAGCCTTAGCGGGAACCGGTCTGGACGACCAGCTTTGGCTAGCCTAAGCGCTCTCAAGGCCATCCGAACGTAAATAATTTTTGAATGAGGAGGAGTCCTTAAAGCTTCATACAAGCTATCTCTTATTACCAATAAACGTTTCTTCTGTCTCTGTTTCATAAACATTTGGTGCCAACAATGGGCTCCAGCATCTCAGGCAGGAGAGGGTTCAGGTCGATTGGGAAAGCCTCAGTGTGCAGTGGACGTACGCGGATAGTGATGATGATGCCTAAGGCGAGCACAACGAGACAGTGATGATGAGTTGGTGTGATAGCGGTGGTAGCAATTGCTGTTTTCATCGATTCTTAAGGCAGCGAAATTGGCCTTTTATTCCCATTATTTGGGTGCCCCGAGAATTCAGCCACTTCCGCAAGGAAACAGTGCCACAGGCATGCCTCTACAGGTGCTCCCTGCCGCAACAGGCGCCCAACGATGCTGGGTGCCCAAGCGGGCAGTTTGTTAGTGTTCATTGATTCCAAGGCCATACGTTGTCTGCACCTGGGAAGCACTAACTGCGCATGGAAGCCCTGCGCTGACACTTCGAAATTGCTTTGCGCGGGTTTTGTTGTAACGCGTCCGTTCACGTGTGCCTTCAACGCGGTTGAATCCGACCCAACGCACCAACGTCACTGCTAATCATCGCGATTAAGCAAGCGGGCCTGTTTTGTCGACTGTGCATTGTCGCAAGGTGCTCTTACGTCGACTGCAACGTTTATAAAGCCGATCGTGTTCTTGGACCAGCACGTAGGCAGCAGGGACGACGCATGGAAGCACTGCGCCGACACTTTGAAATTGCTTCGCGAGTTGGTTCCGTCGTTATGCCTCGTGCTTCCCTGTTTGGGAGAGCGTCGTCAGTGTTGCCAAATACTTTGCTTATGTTGCATTGGACTTCTGTACTGTTGGCAAGAGTCACAGTGCTGTTCTTTTCCAATAATGAAGGATGGATATCCGTCACACAGGGACAGCCGCAGTGAAATTGGTGGTTCCCTCATTTACAATAATGAGCCCCGGGTGCCAGATTATTAGGCGCCGGTTAGATATGGCCATAGCAAGGGAACGAAAGCACAGCTAACGTTTTGTTTGGACGCGAAATGGCCAAATCATTGCCCAGAAGTGTGAGCGCCGCACGCTTCAACACATCGTCTCACCCCAGGCTCTAAACATCTCCTTCAAAGCCCACATACTACCCAAGATCAGCTGATTTGGACTCCTGCCCACACTGGGCTCGGCCGTAACGCTGTGGCACACACGACAGCCCGAGCACTCACTTCCCGGGTGTGCCCCATCCCTGTAGTCTCTCGCGGAGCCAGATCAGAAGAGATAGCCTATTGAGCTACAACAAAATAACTACTCATTACCTTCTCCCTCGCTTCAAATACCCACCGGCCCACCCATCACTGACGTACACGGAAGGACGACTATGGAGGCTCGCTCAGACCGAATCCCTTCCCAATAGGGCCCTCCTCCATCACATTCATCCCTCAGTTTATTCCTCTCCCTCTTGCGCACTATGCGGAGACAAGGCCACGGGGCAACATCACATTTGGGCCTGTCCAGATAATGCCCTCCCTCAAGTTCATTCATCGGAGCTTTGGGAGGCAGCGCTGAGCTGCTCTGATCCGGATAGACAGACGATCATCACAGCCCCGGCTACGAAGGTCGTCGCACAGCTCCGGTTGCCAGCCACCTCCCTAGCTTAGATGTCTTTTTTCATGAAGCGTTCTCGCTCTCTCCCTCTCTCTCTCTGTCTCTCTCTCAACACATCGTCCCGGTGGATAATCATCCTTAAAACGCATAGCTAACTCAATGGCTGCATGGTTCCTTCTGTCTTGTCGGCCCAATGTTGTATCAAGGATTCGTTGAACCTTATTCCTGCAACATTATGGTTTCTCCAGCAAATACCACCTGCATTACTCACCTGAATGCTCGCTCTCTTACGATCAAATATGACCAATTCACTTTCTTAGCCAACTTGCATTTCGTTTCAACATTACCGTACTAACGGAAACATGGTTTACCTCATTCCATAACCCACTTTCTTTACCGGGCTACAGGCAATTCCTAGCGAACCGAACCGACAAGCGCAGCGTTGGTGGCGCCATTTCATTCATTTACAGTTGCCACGACCAGCTACCACAATTTACTGAAGTATCTAAAGGAAAATAGGTGCTGAGTGTAAAACGCACAGACACGCTTATATCTGTTCTATATCGACCACCCAGCGGTGATACAAATAGTTTAATATAATTCGTGTATGATCTTTTGATAATGGTTCATTTAAAATTCTTCGATTAACACTTAGTAGAAATTTCAACATTAACTTCACTTTCAACATTTCAACATTTCAAGGAATTTCAACATTTCTGAGACCCCTCCTTCGAAAACACTAAACGTTTTCACTTCCCGTGGCTTTCAAAATGTCGTTAAAACACCAACCCGCATGATGTTAGCAAGTTCAACAATCCTGGACCTTCTTGTCACCAACGCCGACACTCACGTGACAGGAGCTGGGCCTATCAATTGTAAATTGAGCGACCGCTGTCTGATATTCATATCCTATTCCTCTTGCGATAGTCCTATTCATATCCTATTCCTCTTGCGATTCATATCCTATTCCTCTTCACCCAAAACAACTTACCATAGAATAATACGTGAGTGCGGGTTGGAGCAGTTCAGAAATAAAATGCGGCAAACCGACTGGACACCAGTTCTCAAGCATGGTGTTGCAGACGGCGCTTGCAATAAATTTTGAGCAATCTTCTCTACAAAAAAACGGCTCTTCTCTTAAAAATCCTTCACGGCCAGAAAGCCTATCAAAAAAGCATGGATTGAGCCTGATCAACTATAACTGATACGAGAAAAGAACAAGCTTAATCGTTTATTTCTTGAAACGCGCAACTTCGCGATATCTAAAGCGTTTAATATGTTTGTCGTAAATGAATTTTTTTAGTTGTACTTGCTATGTTGTTTGTGTTAACATGCGCAAATAGTCAAGTCTGTTTTTTTTACCTGTACATGAATATGTAACGCTGAACAAATGCGTTCGACCCTGTGATAAAAGTATTTTTAGTGAATTTTATCTGGCAATCCATAAAAAACCTGATCAAGAATACTGTCATGCTGTGCTCCTTGTTATAACTGCACTGTACTTTCAATAGTCATCAGGGCGCTCCCAATTTGACTTCCTGGCCTCGTCTAGCTGCAGCCACAGCTTTCTTGCCAGGGAACTTTCGACATTGTAGTAAGCTGAGAAAAACAAATTTCGAATTTGAAATAATTACGCAGCATTTACCTGTTCGTGGGATTTTTTTTCATTTATCTATGGTGGTTCATTACCCGCGCTGATGACTACAAGACGCCTCCACTGACCCTTTGGCGCTCAACCGCGAAACAGGAACCGCGTTTGCCTTGAAACGTCAGAATTTTGTTGCTGCGTTAGGTAGAGCTTCTTTAGTTATTTTCATTCCTTTCATTTTCCCAATAAGAACCTTTTGTCGAACGCATACCTCCAACAAATGGATCACGTAATCCACACTATTGCTTACACGTACAACTTATCCGAAAGAAAGTTTACTGTGTCAAGCATTTTGGTTATGCGAAGCTGATACCGCAAGAATATCACAAACTTACGCTGAGACTGGTAGTCACCAGTGGTGAATCGTTGGTGATGTTTCCTTCACCGGTGATTTCGGGGCGGCCATATATATCACCTCTGCTCACCAAGGTTTCCTCCTTGAAATCGACTTCATCTTAAATAGCACAGAAAAACAAAAGGTCAGCGGATATTCACTGGTATGAAGTGGATCAGGAAGGAGTTTTCAGATGTATTTGGGAAACAGTACTCGCCAAATGATCACATGCATTGCTCTGTCCGATATGACTAGAATTTATCGAACTGTCTCACCGGACCTTTTCATGGGCAGTGGGTGGAAACATAATAAAATTCATAGGTCTATCTTTAAGAATTTTTGACCATTTCTAACTTGCACCAAGAAATCTTCACGAGATGCGTAACCACAATCTCGTATGTAGAACACCCATTTTGCCTCTAGTTCCTCCGAGAAACACTCGCAAAGTCTGGACACGAATACGCAAACTAAAAGGACAGCATACACACAGCCTCCCCTGGTTAGTACAACAGGGGACACACTGGAAGACCAGGCTAACACACTTGCAGAACACTTCCAACACGTGTCCAGTTCAATACACTACACTAACACTTTCGTAAAACACAAACAATCGCCTGGAAAGAAGTATTTACTTGATAATGATAAGTCAACCTCCTCTTATAACTCTGGGTTTTCACTTCATGAGCTGAGGGCCGCTCTGAGGACTTGCAAACCCTCAGCTCCAGGTCCAGACAACACCTTGTATATAATGATACAGCACCTACACTCAGACACTCTTCTAACACTCCTCCACCTATATAACAAGATTTGGCTTTCGGGGCACATTCCAAACTCTTGGAGGGAGGCTATAGGTGTAGATTTTGTGAAAGAGGGGAAGGATCCTGCCTCGCCCGCTAGCTATCGACCCATTGCCCTGACAAGCTGCCTGTGCAAGCTTTTCGAGAAGATGATTAACCGGGGGCTTGTGTATTTTCTGGGCTACAACGAACTTCTCGAGAGCTGCCAGGCAGGCTTCAGGGCAGGGCGATCTACAAATGTTAAACTCGTAGCCTTAGAATGCTATATCAAAGATGTATTTACTCATAAACCGTATTATATGACAGTACTTCTTCGATATTGAAAGATCGTATGATACTGCATAGCGCTATGGAATTCTTGGCAACCTTAAGTCTTTTGGTTTGTTGGGCAACATGTTAAATGCGCTTGCAAGCTACATGTCAGAAAGAACTTTTCGTGTGAGAGTGGGCAATGCACATTCCTGAGTTCACGTCCAGGAAAATGGTGTGCGTTTTGAGTTGCACGCTGGTTATTAAAAAAATGAACTCTCTTGGGAAAGGATTGCAACCAACCATTTCTTACTTGTTATATGTAGACGAGGATCAACGCTCCTTCAAATCTGTTAATCGGTCCGTTTGCGACAGGCAAGTACAGCTTGGTGTCAACAAACTCGCTGACTGGGCAGACAGGAACGGATTTAAGGGTAATCCAGACAAGTGTACTTGTGTTGTATTTTCAAAGAGGCGTCGAATGCATGCTGATCCTGATATTAACCCTAAAAGTGTCTCAATCCCTCCCAAAAAGGAAAGCAAATTTTTAGGCCTGGTACGTGATGAAAAACTGACATTTATTTATTCCTCATATAAAACACCGGAAACAGAAATGCCTCAAAACCATGAATATCCTGAAGGTCCTCTCGCATTGCTCCTACGGAGCGGACAAACAAATACATCTCCGCGTTTTTACTATCCCTATTGGCTCAAGGTTGGACTACGGGAGTCTCGTCTATGGGTCAGCCTGTAAAACTGCTCTAAAAATGTTGGACCCAGTGCTGCACTTTGGTCTCCATCTTGCATCTGGAGCGTTCCGGACGAGTCCCATTGAAAGCCTGTATGCAGACTGTATAACCTGTATAGACTGTAAAGCTTGTAAAGCCTGTAAAGCCTGTATAGGTGGAGCCTTGAGCACCAGCGGTCTTACTATTCATTGATGTATGCTATTAAGGCTACTTCTATAAAAAATCACCGATGTAGTATGATCATGAACATCATCTCATCCAATCCGTTGTTCGCATAACGGCCATCGAGTCCAGCTCCTTCATCTACCCGAGTAAGAGCCCTCGCTGAGGAACTAGGGATTTCGTTTGAGGAGAGCATGAAGTCCTCTATTGCTGACCTTATTTCGCCTTGGGAGAGGTCAGCAATTTTGTGTGATATTTCTTTTAATCATACCGGCAAACGAAATGCCACGAGTGAAATTATACTACAGCACTTTCTTCAGTAACAACATAAATACCCCTACACCGCCTTGTAAACCGATGCTTCGAAGTCTTCTTCAGCCGTCGCATGTGCTGCACACAGCCCCAACTTTTCCAGTACAAAGACATTACACCGAAACAGCAGCATTTTTACGGCAGAAGCACATGGTATCTTATTAGAAGTACAATACATTACACACACCAGAACAGAACAATCTATGTTCTTTACAGAGTCGCCAAGTGTGGTAACAGCCTTACATTGCTTCAAACGTACAAAAACATTGTCCTCAAGCATCTAATCAAAGCTCTAATCTCTGCTGATCACTCAAAACTAAAAATTATTGTTTGCTCGGTTCTGGGTCACAGTGGCGCTCTGGGAAACGAAATTTCTGACCAGTGTGCCGCTGTGGCTGCTCTCCGCACTTGCATCGATGTCCGTGTGTTCCCTATTCGACCTGAAGCCACTGGTACGGACAGCCTTGCGCAAATCTTGGCCGGAATCATGGGACACACAAGCAGAGAACAAACTCTACACTATAAAGCCACACTTAGGTAGACGCATAACAGACAAACAAGACGGACACACGAAAGTAGCCTTAGCCAGGCTACGGATAGGCCACACTTATGTAACACATTCGCACTTGCTCACTGGGTCTTCGAGACACCTGTGCGGCAGGTACGGAGAGGGCCTATCCGTAGTTCACATACTAATCACATGCAAGGCACTTCACACCACGTGACGCCAAGACTTTCCAGAAATCTACAGACGACAAATTCCACTCCACCCATCGCACTTCTTAGGCGATGAAGCAACGTTTTCTGTGAAATGTGTTTTTAAGTATTTATCTGAAGTTAAATTTCTGAATCTCATATCGTATCATGCATAATCACAACCTGGACCTCTACACGAGCCATCTCCATTGTCTTTGTTTGTTTTTATCTCTGTTGCTATTCAACTTTAGTATTCGCCTTTCGTATGTACTAACCATCTGTTTTGGCGCTCTTTGGCCTAGTTGGCCTTGCGCCACAAAAATTCAACCATCATTATCAAATGGGTTGAAAACTGTGACGGCAGATAGAGTAGCGCTGAGCGCTCCTTAAATACAGGCACTTCGATTATATAGCAAGAAGAGTGGGCTTAAACGGCTTCTCACAAAGTGATCAAAAAGTTTTTCTAGACGAATAGTAGATTTCCTATGAAATAATATCGAATACCGCTTCATGTCCAGCCACTGACATTCCTTACTACTCTACCTGCCGGCAAATGACTCCAACACACTCTTATTAAACTCATTTTAAGCTCTACTTTTCGTAGAAGCAGTCCCAAAATAAAAGCAGGAGACCACATTCCAGTAAGGTGTATGCCGAAGCCTGCATTTCAGCATCCCCTCTTACTCGTGCCTTATGGTACAGCAAAACCACCATTTAATTATTTTGTGCTTGTCATGGCGTATCGTTTCCTACTAGTTTTGATTGGCAACGCAAAGTAGTGGTTTCAGCTAAATGTATACCGAGTGGCCGACAAATTAAATTTCCAAGGAAGACTTCTGGAAAGAACTTCTCTCCTAATGTTCTGATTTGGGCTGTTTAGGCTAGCGCAGCCAGCCTATGTTATCTTCGACGTTACGATTTCCAACTGTGCAACATTTACGTAGTTCATTACAAGCTGGCCAACATGTAGGGTGCCTCAGAGTGGTAACAAAAGATAATATTGTACGTAGCACGGAAAGATTTTCGCATTGTGCTATTAGCTTGCTTTCGGACAATAGTTGCTGCCGGGACCCCAGTCCACAGCGTCTCCTTCACATCGCACAAGGTTTTCCGTAAAATTTTGAATTAGACGAAGCTTCACAAACCCATTCGGGCGATTCTGAATTGTGCCCGTAATCTTCGCGACTTACCTCCCGAGTAGAGGAAAGCAGAGGTGACTGATACTATTAGTATGAACAGGACGACAAGCGTGCCCACGCAGAGGGACATGGCCCAGGCTTTGTCCCGACCTTCGTCCTTCCTGTGAAACAGAAACCAAAAGAACTGAGCAGCAGTGCCAATAAAGCGAAAAGTCCGCGGCCTCCCACACACTTCATTTAGACTCGTCAAAACTGCAGCTGGTGCCATAATAAAGAATGAAAAATTATTTTGTCTAACGCTCTCTGCGGCTTGTTCACGCGAAACGTAAACTGCAGTGGCCTACATGCGACGTTATAAGAAGTCAAGGATAACGGAAATACTAAACAAAATGCTCCGCGTCTTTCCCAGTGAGAAAGGACTGGCCGCAGTTTTTACTTCGAGGTACAGTAAATCATTAGGGCTCTGGAGCACAGCGCTATAAGGGGACGGTGCCAATTGTAATAGGAGAATACTGCCCGGGTTCATCTACAACAACTGGCCTGTAATGCCATTTCACCATTTAAGGCTTGCAGGATGCAGAAACATCATGTAACATTTAGTCACATTTTGCGGGCCCGGATGTAGACTTGGCGATGCTATCACGTCTTCCGAATACAAAGCACCTCCAACGCAGCTGCACCTGGTTAAACGTTCCTTAGAACGAATCAAGAATCTTCAAAATTGTATATTAATTTATAGAAAGCCTTATGATTTGCATATTACTATAACGAAGGCTTTATTCCGCCTCACCTACAACCTTGAAAACCCTCATTTGAGGAGACCCCAAACATATCATATTCACCACCATCAGCTCATAAAATAGCACTGGAGCTTCTTCAGTCCACGTGCGAACTAACTTTTGCGGCTGTAAGCTATAATCACTGAATAACAGTACGTGGCGCAAAGGTGTAAGCAGCTGAAATATCCCCTTTTATCCATACTCCGGCTTTTTACTCGTCACTTTCCCTAA
This sequence comes from Haemaphysalis longicornis, assembly GCA_013339765.2. NCBI lineage: Eukaryota > Metazoa > Arthropoda > Arachnida > Ixodida > Ixodidae > Haemaphysalis > Haemaphysalis longicornis. Next base: position 19,623,925 of record CM023454.1, read on the forward strand.
GCATTTCTTCCAGAGATGCTGTAAAGAATTTTTGTAAAGAATTTAAAGAACCAACTAGCCCACATTACCGCGTTGATGTGAACTTGTACTTCATTTGTAATGGGAAAATTTATTCTGTTCTTGTGAAGGATATCCCGCCGCCATGTCCGTTGTATATGTCATCTACATTGATGGGTATAGATACCACAACAGTATTCGCATGTTTTTGGTTGAGTGCCAATACTGTGAGCGCAGCAGTTCCCTGCGGTGCACAGGGCCGTAACGTTCTCTGCGCTGAATACCTTCCTGGAATTGATACGGCTATGTAGTGCAGCCTTGACTCTATTCGCAGTGATGCCTATGCCGTCACCAGGTAGCACTCTGAACCGCAACGCTCTGTAGAAACAGACATACGTGCATAATTTGCACGCTACGCAGAATGCCAAAGACAACCTTTCGTAATTTCTCCTTTGTACAGAATGTGTACCGCGCGTGACTTGTCATTATCCGCCCTCTGGAGACAAGCGGTGATTCTGTTTCCACTGGAACCCACGGCGTTTACTTTTCCTGCACCCCGTGGCCATCAAGAACTGGACCTCCTACCACGCGTCCCACGTATTGAAGGCAATTGTATAACCTTCGCAAGGCCTCCATGTTTAACGGATAATGTGCGCCGCTTCAGCATTTCTGAAGCGTCTCGGAAGTGCTTTCTACAAACATCGGCGCCCTCAATAGCAATTGTACACGTCGCACTACTTCACGGTACCGCTTGAGTCGCTCGGTTGGCAGGACGGCGTGGTACATATTGGACGTGCGTGCGGAGTGTTGTGCTTTTACCACAGTCTTTTACTGATGCAGGCACGTTGTCCGAATGCTTACGCCCTATCGGACCATTCTTACGGGTGAGTATCTATACACTCTTTGCCCTGCGAAGTGTCTCTTTGCAAAGTAGCCACAAATTGGTCGTCCTTAGGTAATCTTGTCAGGGGGCTTTTACAGATCACACAGAATTTTCGCTGATGTTGCGTACTTGGGCGAGCTATTGAGTGGGCAGTACGCATGTATCGAGATCGGTATTTCGTCGAGTAAATTTTGGAAGCAAGAGGACTGGACGCTGTGGCGGAATCACACAAAAATATATTTTTACAGTTAATACCCGATCTACCGTAGTCACCGAGAACCCCAATTTAGTTCACCAGATCGATCTCTTTGTAAAAGCAGGAGCGATTAATCGTTTGATTCAGTAAATTCGATGTCATGCCGCTCTGACATCGTAATTGCGGTGGCCGCGGCGCTCGCCGGCCGACAATAAGGCAACGCACTAAACGACCGCGGTGAAAACAATAACAATAAAATGCTACACGAAACGAATTATAAAAGAAGTTTACTTTCTTGCTAAAAAGCCCATCATTTTACCTACACGCGCTTCGTTAACATTGAATAGAAAGACGTTTCGTAGCACGCAAGCGCGTTCAACGCGTCCTCAGTGCCTTCGTGAGCCCCAGCAATGCGCTTGATCCAGTCAACCAGGTCCATCAACTGGCTCAGGGAGGGCACAGGAGCTTCAGCAGTCTCTTGGTCATCAGCATCATCGGACACCTCTTGTGTGTCGAAACCTACCTGTACGATTTCTTCATCGTTTAAAACCGCCGTCGTTTCGGCGTCTCCGTCTACGCCGGAGCCTTTTGAATGCGACTGTTCCTTTAAATATTTCGTTAAATCGGGAATGGCGCTAAATCTATTTCGTTAGTTCCATTTCTTAAAAGCATTAGGCCTTATAGGCACCTGCGGGTGAATTCGTTAGATCGCCAAATTCGTAAAATCGGGTTGCATTTGTTGAGTTTTGACAGTTTTTTGATGGAAAAGACAGACGGCCTTGCTTCGTATCTGCGTAAATTTTAGCCATTAGAGTTCAACAAACGGTACATACTGTTTCACCATTATGTTATTGTTCCGGCAATTGTGAAAAGGGTGCACTACATGCGTAATATTAGTTTCAAATTAGGCAGGAACGCTTCTTTTATTTCGTCGAATGGCTGTATTTTAAAAGAGTGATCGTAAATGTAAAGGAAATGGAACAGCATCGTTAGTTGTTAAGAGCGAAGAATCACAAGCATTGTCGCGGAATCTCGGTGACCGATGCTGCGCTCGCTGGTAATGTCAGTTACTAAGAGTCACTCCAAAGTTAATCTCAATCTTTTTAGCCTGTGGTAGGTACTCGATAAACCGCGCTTACGCCGCGTTGCAGCGTCCTGTGTTCTGATTAGGTTCAGGGAAGCCTCCTAATTGTTAACGTTTCGGTCAAAAAGTCGTAGTGCGCCAAAATTACAGCTAAAGTATCTAAAAAGGAGAGATATATAGGATAATTTGATATATTTTTCACGTTCGAATTTTAGTGTCACGTACAGTACCATAACTGGGACTTGAGTCGAGCTACTTCTGAAATCGGTGTCACGAAATGCTTTTTTTTGCGTATGTTCCTAAATCGAGAAAGACCTTCGTTTTACGGACGAAGTCTTCAGAGAAAGCTGTACTTATTGCCACTTTTTGTATTTGTGAAAAATTCTAGGGCTGTAGATTTTTTTAGGCTGAAGAAGCAAAGCCAATAGATTCCCAGATTTCGCGCTGATTTATTTGCAGCGCAAAATACACCTGTAGACCTAGCAGGTCTCACTTACCTCACTGTGAAATACATGGTAGGCCTTACATCGACTTCACTATTTTATATATGTTAACTGGAAGCTACCTCTTTCTGTTTTTAAATAACCTGTTTCACATTTATTTAAGTTTCAGTAGTCCGATCCGAACACAAATTAGCTGCAATGGTAAAAACAGAAGATGGGTCCTTACTCTTGCAGGTCTAGAAAGAAATAATGAACATCAAGTCATATATTTTACTAGCCATCACCTACTTGACATAAAAACCTAATATATTTAGGTTATTTAAATTTGTTTATGCCATTTCAGCTGTAAATAATACAGTCATGGGAAGGAGAAAAAGAGAGCTCTGGGGCAAACCTCCGGGTGAACAAGTAGGTCTCTAAGTAACATTCAACGCGGGCTTACTCATGGCCGTCATTTTTTAAACAGTGTAATAGCGTATCTTCCGTGGTTCATTTTCTGGGTCCTCCTGCCACGTAAAAAGATTCTAAATCGTGTATTTGGAATAAAAATTACAGATTGCACTTTTTGTTCGAATCAAGATAGCAATTGCGCCATACACAACCTCCTTCCCCCCCCCCCCCCAAAAAAAAAAAAAAATTCACTCTGCGAATTCTGTTTTCAAGTGTATCACAAGCTACGCTCAATAAATGATGCTACTGAAACAGGCAGCAGTTTTCTGTGAACGAAAATATTTGTGAATTGTAAGCGCTACAGAAAATATTAAAAAATCACCTGCTATAAATTGACAAAAGTGCAGCGTCGAGAGGGTTCTCTCAGCGGTAAATATTTCAGTAAGGTGGTTCGAATTCCGGGAATTTAATGCGGAAGACCATGCAGCGGGAATTATCAACAGCCAAAAAAGACACCGTTCAACCATAAAAATGTTTGGTTTATAGGGGAGACATTTGTATGAACTAAATGATGCCGATTTTACCATAAATTGCTTTCCGCTGGGAACACAAAAACACATAAAGCACTGCGTATCAACCGGTGTTATGTCCCCAGCACCACACATCACCAGGAATTGTTTGTGAGATTGACGCCGCCTGATCAAAGCCGCCGACGAGAATTATTGCTGCGATCGCAGTGATGAACTAGTAATGCGTATATGTGCCATCAGAGTACAAGAATGGAGTTAACGGGAAGGTGAAGAGGCTTCTGAACTAAAAAAAGTTGACCAACAGCAAGTACCCATTATACAGTTGCCTTTTACAAAATATTTTCACAATACGTGAAATAGAAGCGGCACAATACCCAAACAAATGTGACTCGATGCCGTGTCCCCATCTGTGCGCTCGGTGAAGAGTGAAGCCGAAAATAGGCCGGAAATACTTCATACACAGGCTTCCTGTAGAAGGAGCCGCCTGTGCCACGTTTTTTTTTCCTTTTGCCTTGTTTTATTTGTACGTTCGCAAGAAGGAGAGTGCCACTCGTTTTCTCGTCGTTTTGGTTGAAAAAAGTTGCTAGTATGAGTTAAATGTTCAAAAGTATCAAAGAACGTCAAACCAGACACCTGTTATCATGCCGTGTTTCTAAGCGGCATATTACCATTGCGGGATTTTCACGACACGCGGAAGCAGCATCCCAAGTGGCCGTGCTTAATGACAGCAAATATAGCGCCCTACGTTGGGTGCTTTATATAACGCCTTTACACGTTTTTTTACAGCAACAGACCTAAATGTTCATATCTGATGCTCGAGATAAGAGGGATGGTGAATACGGCTTTACATGGCCCAGCATGCTTTTTAGTGTTACAGAAAAAAGAAAGTTACAGATGTTAATGAAATACCTACTTTTTATACGGATCGGTTTCTTCGCGGCAGGGCTTAAAAATGTTCCAAACCCCTGCTTTAGCAAAACTACATAAAGGTTCCAATTCTGATAGAACTGCTCCCCCGGCTAAGAATCACAAAATTTTCCTACCAAATAAAATAACCAAGAGCACAGCGGTACTTATACTGCAAGTACAGATGCCGCGACCAGATAGTATTTGTCTGAAATAAGAAAATACTGCTCCAAACCAGTAAAGTACATCAGGTTCGCGAGTTGCTAAGGGTACCTAATTACTTTTCCTACGGTGCGGTTCGTTTTCTTCGGCCTTTTTATGCTGTGCGACTAAATGCTGTAATCTGGCATTCTGTGAATGCCGTGGAAGTTCAGTTTCGTTACAGTGATAGTCGTTCATAGGAAGCACCCACCAAAGAAAAAGGCCCAGAAATCACAATGGCACTAAAAATGGCACGAGGAGAATGTGGGTATACACGGCTTTTCTCCCCTTATCCGGAAATGCCTCGAATCCCTAGTTCGTTTCGGCTGTACAGATTCAGCTCTAGGTGAATGTATTCTTGGACAGTTTCTTTAGTTGATACATATCACCAGCGAAAACAAGACATGAACGCTAGACTTCAGCTGACAATTTTTTTTGCCACACTAACGCATGTTACCATTAACAAGGTGAGGCTAATACTGATACAAAACAGCGTAACTTCATGGATCCGTGCATGCGCACTTGCAGTGCGATGGATGGCAGAGTTACACATGTCTGCGGCTGTAAAAAGTCTCACAAATTTCTCTTTGCTCGGTCGCCCAGGTCTTCTAAGACACGAGTGGCATCAATTGATCGGGCAGTTACGGAAAGCTCCATCTGCTCTCGTAGCATTTTTGCCCAGACAAAGGACTGCTCTAAACAGTGCCTCCTTTTCTCGCGACGAACCTGGTGCGTGTGTTTTAAGCAACGTAGCCAGTTTTCTTACTGACAGATGAACACACCTGCATGAGCATTCCAGGGTCAGTGGCGAGCACATCGACGTCGTGTTTCTTGCCCACTTTTTCCAAGGGGTTCGACAGCTGGTGTACGTGCGGTACTGCTAACCGTCTTAACTGCCTTGATGAAGCTTTCAGCGACAGACATAACCAGTTCACGAGGAACTGAAAACATGGCAGGCGGGACGCATTCATGCGTTCAGAAGCCCTGTGAGGACATGACTTTATAGGGAGCCGCGCAGACAGTATATCACTTTAACGCGCTTCACCTAGCTTGGAGTGAACCAAATTTTAATTTCATATCCTCTTTTTAGAGTGGGGTTGATAGGCTTAGCTTATTTCTCATGACTTCTCAGCAGATGCTCCTCGCAAATCTACGATTAAATTCAATTTTACCCCTTGAGTCAGGTTCAGTCCCTCGGAATACTACCAAAAATGATCTCGAGCAGTTTGTACCACGTCCATTCTATACTGGTTGCTGCCCCCCTGTCCAACAGAGGATTTAAAGTTAAAATTTGGTGTACTCAAAGCTCGTCAAGCGTGGTGTAGTTATGAACTAGTCTGCGTGACTCCTAGTCAACTCGTATTTCACAGGTCCTTTCAAAGCATTGAAATGGCCCGCCTGTCATGTTTTGGGCTCCTTCATAAACTGGTGGCGTCTGTAGCTGAAAGTCTTATCAAGACAGTTGAGAACGGTGGCAATACCACATGTACACGAGCTGATGCACCACTTCGAAGAAGTGGGCATGAAACACACGTCGATATGCTGGCCAGTGCACCTGGGAAAGTTATGCAGGTGTGCCCAGCTGTCAGTGAGAAAAAAAACGAAGGTTGCTAAAAAAATACGGCACCCGGTTCGCCCCGTGCAAGTGGGGCATGGTTTGGAGCAGTCCATTGTGCGTAGCAAAAGCTACGAAGATAGACCGGCCAGGGCATATATGACCCTCTAAAGGAGCACCGAACAGCAACGGCGTCGCTTGGGCAACCATAACAAGCAATGTGAACACGGCCCAGCGTTTCGGTGCCACTCGCGTTTTAGAAGGCGTGCGCGATCAAGCAAACAGAAATTTGAAGCTTTTTGTAGGAAGGCAAACGTGTGTAAGCGTGCCATTCATCGCCCTGCAAGGGCACATGCACGGTACAATGACGATACGCTGTTGTTTGGGTGCAGCTCTTCGCCGCCAGTTCGTGGGCTGCGGCGCGTGGCCGTCGGTGTCGTCCAACAAAAGATGGCAAGTCCGAAGAGTGACAGAAAACAGAGGAGAAGTTGGGAGTGGAGGGCGGTTCGCCGTGGCGGCACAAGACGCTTCTCCGAAAGTGGGCGACAGGGAGGGGGCAGTATGCTGTGCCCGCACAGGGCGCTGGACTGCGTGACGCTCCGCGAAAACGTGAGGGGGGCGTGCGCGTGACAGTGATGTGCGATCGCTTCTAATACGCAGTCCGCGGTCCCTTCCTGAGAGGCACATCACGCCGCCGACGCTCACCATAGCTGCTGTCGAGAGAAGCTACGAGTTAGTGCTGCCTCAGCGCACTGCAGCCATCAGGCGTGAGTGCGGAAAAGCGAGTGACGGAACCGGTTGTGCGCATCTGCAGCGGCTGTTCCAGCGGAACACGCGCTCTCAACCACTTCTTACTGATCAATGAGCGCCTCAACTGCAGGTGGAACTGAGTCGTCTGCCGCTGCTGCCAAACGAGCTGCCAGAGCGGAGGCTCCGCACCGCCGATGCCAAAGCCCCGATTGAGATCTGAACAATGAGCGAGGCAACCGGGGCAAGTGCTTCGTCAGCCACTGCGAATACAAGTTTTCTTTAACATTACAATTATGTCGTGTGAAACTCTTTGGCTCAACATATTTTGCACTGCCAAACATCTAAACAGCTGCTTCCAAATTTCGCATTAGGGCGTATCGTAATAGCCAGCCAACTCTTTTTATTTTAGTATTAGCGTCGTGTTGTTAATGTTAACTTGCATTACTTGTCGCAAGTAAAAATTGTCAGTCGAAGTCTAGCGATTGTCCTGTGCGCATCTTTCCTCTCCCATGGCTTGTTTTTGCTCTGGTGATATATTAGAGTCAACGCCAACTAGTCACCTTCAAGCCCAACTTTCTCGGCTATTTATATTTAGTAACTGTATCTCACGCTTGAGAGTGTTACCTAGATAAGCTGTGCTGGCTAACTACCTACAGTTTGCATAGCTTTACTGGTAGCTGGTTCTCACATGAAGAATAAAGTACATAAAAAAACCCGCATTAAGGTATTAACACTTTTAAATACTTCATAATAATAATTACGTAATTTATAGCCAATGATTAGTTGTGTCATAAATAGGTTTATTCTGTTTGCTGGATCCGGAGCAAGAAACTGACATTGGGGGTTTTAGTGTGCGGAGCTTCCGTACTAAAGTTGTGGATAAGCAACACCAAAAGCACCACGGCCTACGCGGGGAACTTCTGTGGCACGTGTTCCAGACGGGAGAGCTGGCAGAGACTTCAGATTATCGGAAACAAATCAAACGCCCACAAAGAAAACGATGCTAAGCCACAGCTGGAAAGCACCAGGGTGAACGCAGTTATCAGTTATTAAATGCAGTTTTCACAAGGGGTGGAAAAGATGCATCTGCCTGGTGTACTGAAGCAAGGAGCTACAGTTGGGTTTCATCTTCACTCCAATTATGAAGGCCCTGGAAGTTTATGTAATGTCTTTCCCTTAGGAACGTTTAAAATTTTGGGGTTCATGCCATGAAGGTCCAATTATGCGACCTGCTTTTCGCAGCTGATCTGCGCAGCCCTGCGCCGCTGCTCATATAAAATGCTTATAAAATTTGTATGGGAACACATGTGTGCTGCTGGACCCAACAGCTTGTATCGAACTGAAATGCTCAGAGTCGACAAGAATCCAGTGCTGGTTTACTCCCGGCACTTAATACTGCTTTCTTCATCGCCTCATCCAGTCGTTCACTTTGCGTCTATGGTTTGCTTTTCTTTTCTCTGGTGTACCTCGTGCACAGCCACCCTAGAATGACTCAAGCAAGCACATGACTGCTTGCTCGGCTGTGAGCGTGCTTTATGCGGTCCTTATGTGGCCAGCGTGTGTCTTTCTTCACTCTTTGTTAGTCACGGTTCCAGTTAGTGAACATAGATAAGCTTTTGCTTTTGGGTGCGCAGGGCCTAGGCTCTAGATGTGTCCTGGAAACGAACTCTGCTGACATGCAAGCCTGAGTGTGCGATAAAAGTGCGTTTGGATACCATGTGAGGCATGACTATAGCAGATTTTATTTCAGGGTTGGCCTAGTTGAGGAAGAGGGGCCAATAACAAAAAAGAAAGGTCACAACTGTTTAAAATTGTAAATTAACCAACAATGAAGTCAACATAAAGAATGCTCTCAGTGGCATTATTCAAGGCACCCACGTAAATTTGAAATTCTGGAAGGAGTGTGAAAGAAGATGTTCATTATTTGAAAATTTATTAGAAGCATTATTTTTTGCTTGGAAGCGTAAGGCGTAATGGCATGTGGGTGGGAGCAAATTGTTTTCTGTTGTAAGTATATTTGCACTTTCGTTGGTTCAAAAAATTAAGTTTGGCGTGTAAGAACTGTTGAAGAAAGAACGCGACGAAGAGCATGGCACATTCATGTCATTAGCTAGAACAAGCCGAAGTGGATCGAAGGCGTTTGGAGATCGGAGCCACGGCCTTGCGTCCAGTTCCTCAACATTTGTGCCCGAAACCCGGTAGGAACGGTCCAGTTGACTGCGTGACGGCGCAGTGCATCTTCAAGGCACGCGAGGCCTGGGAAACTCCTGTTTAGGAAACTTCTTGATTCTCTCATCTCGGAGGCCTTCTACTTGGACTGGCGCGCGCCATGGCCGGTTGCTCGATACTCCGTACCGATGATATCGGACCCGGAGACAACATCGATTACGTGGGTAACTGCTACTGCTGAGACACACCCTCCGGGTGCAGATTTTGAGATCTCACTCAAGCGGCTGACTACGCAATGAAGCAGCCATCTACGAAACCAGGTACGCTGAAAAACTTTACTAATGCGCACAGAAACAGCAGACCATCATTCTACAGCTTGACAATCACATACGAATTTTATTGGAATTGGAAGACTACGCAAAGGAATATGAACAATCGGTCGTATACCTCGCGATGATAATTCAGACTAATTTTCTGCTTCGTAAGAAATTATCGAAGAATGGTTGCATCGGCACAAACCCGCAGAACCGCAAGGCAAGCCTTCCAGGAGACCCCTTAAAAACCGTCACTAATGGTGGATCTCTTCTAACAACACGCGGTGTTTCACTCACCTGTCCAGTTGCTTTTGACGAACATTTAGACCCCACGAACGAATCGCTGACACCAACGACCCTGGAGGCAACCACTGAAGTTTTGGTATGCGCCTTGAACTCTCCATATTGTTGCACGTGCAGCCGCTGAGCGAGCTCATGCCGCAGATAAATCAAGAGCACGATGAAACGGGAACAGAATCCCTCGAGTGCGTGACTAGAGAGAAGGAGAATTTGGTCTGGCTCCACGAGATTAAAGTTGTGCCGTCGTTAACACTGGATCGTATTGTCACAGGACACGGGACCTTACGCATTGGGCCAGAGCTTACGCACAGTGCAACTTGTGACCGCTCGAGCTCAGACCGCAGCGCTAACTGCACCTGACTTGCAAACATGTTCTAACCACGAAGAGGCCAACCATTCTCGGGAAGTGGGGCGATGGAGACTACTGTTAACTCTTACCGATGGAAACTGCGACCGGATGACGAGGAACCCCAGTCAATCCGACGTTGCAAGAACCGCGACCGAAGATACCGCACTGGTTGGTCGATACCCCGGAACCCAGTTTTCATGAGATTTCGTTTTCATGGGATTTAGTGCCTGCCCATGAGGTGTCCACGTCTGTATCCACAACATGAAAACGAAAATGCAGGGATAACTTCCATGAAATCCTATACTTGGACAGTCACGCCAAGCGATCGCCATTGAAATACATTTCGAGAGAATGTCAAGTTTCCTAAGAGAAGTCGAACGTACTTGTGCTGAGGCCCCAGTGAAAAGACGAGAGAGAAGCCGATCCGCAGAAACGGCCGGAAGGCAACATATGTTTAAAGCGACACTGAAGTGAATTTGTCAAGCTCCCGGTTTTGCTTGCACAACGTAGACTGGCTCAAATTACCGCACGTTTCATCGCTTATCCTGTTATTAGGTCGGTAATTATTTTATAAAGCGGGAAAAAAGAAAAATTGCCATGCGTGGTTTGTGGCGGCGGCATCAACTAAAGGCTGTGACAACAGGACGAGATGCACCTTGATTGTACGATGTCCAAGCTTAGCATTGAAACATGTTTCGGTTTAGGTTCTGTAAAACAACATGCTTGATATAAGACGGCATTGTTGGATGGGAATTCTCGATATCTCAGTAATCGTCGTACCGCGCTTCTGTCATGTTGTCGACTGTAAAATGCGTAAGATAAGCGTCCCAGGACGGCTCGAAATCGTAGCAATTACTAGCAGAGGCGCATACCCAGTAGATGAACGTTCTTTGCATCATCGAAGAAGCTCAAATGCCATGCGCTTTTCCTGCCTATTCGGAGCTTGCCTCACTCATGCCTGTATCGTAAAAAGCGTGCTACTGCAGGAGCTTGATACAGTGTACAAACTAACAAAGTAAAAATAGGCACATTCTTCCACTAAAACGTGTTGTGGCTTATTTTCAACTGAGCGAGCGAATCGCGATGACCCGTCGGCGGCCGGAGGAATAAACGCTGAGCCGACTGACTCTTTCGCAATGTCGACGAGCCGTGCAGTAGCGAAGCCAATTGCCAGCTCATCTCCTCCTGACGCCACACGGAAACGCCATAGAAAATGGGCGAGGGTGCAGAGAGGAGGACAGAATTTTGGAATCAATTTTTCTACTGAACAAATTTGCGTAAACGCGCTCAGAGTGGTCGAAACATCAGCCCATGAACTCAGGACTACAATTTGTGCTAGTTCTCCCGCAATGTTTACAAATCACTTCAGTGTCCCTTTAAGGATTTAACGGTGAGCGCGTAGCGAGGCCGGAAAGAGGCGGCCGCAAAGGTGCAATCGAATTTGGTTACTTCTCGGAGCACCCGCATATGGGGGGCAAAGACGGGATGTACACTCCAAATGTGCACATGGACCCACTATAGGAGAGTGAACATTGAGGGCTACAAAGAACAACGGTCGCACAGCACTATCGGAAATATGAGAGGGAGAGCGAGAGGGCCCTATGCAGTGCCTGAAGCACCAAGACAAACGAAGAAATCGCAAATAAATCCGCATCATAGAATAACGAAAGCACCTGTCACCAATGGCTCTATTGATAACGGAACACCGATGGCGACAGTTAAACAAACAATGCCCCTTACCGCCGAGTCCGTCCCCAAGCCAAACGAAGAAAAGGTTGAAGTGTAACCCCACAAAATCAGACGGCAGGGTGGAAGGCTCGAGGAGTAAAAGTTCATCCGGTGCAGCGGGAAGGAGTAACTTGGACACCACACAACCGGACGGCAAAGGCAACCTCGACAGCGAATCCCGCTAGTTGTCAACGCAATCCCAAGTACCCGATGAGAAGGGATCCGGGAACAGAACCTCGAAAAGGATGAAGTTTATCATTGAACCGAAACTTAGTACCCCGTATACGCCCTCAATGTCCAGAAACAAAGGCAAAATCCGGTAGATCGCCTCTGTCGATAAGCGCAAGACAAGAGACGTGGAAACTGCAGTTGGAGATGGGGGGACCTTGCTAGCGCGCTCGACGACTATGAATGGCCCATTCTCTAAGGGCTTTGACAAGTGTCACTTCTGCATGACACGTTCATGTGCAATTATTCAACGTGCAAAACTGTATCTGCTTGAATTTGCTGCCTAACCATCTTGGGCCGTAGGCAAGATGTGGAAAAAAAGGAAAGATATGGAGCCCGACGGGCATAATAGAATACGATAGAACCGCATAATGAAAGACCAGGTTTAAGGGTTCTAGTGTTAACAAGTCAAAAATTGAGAATGCAGAACATCGTTAAGATAAAGTGACACTTACAACCAGTAACATCGAAACACAAAGTACATCATGTCCCAAAACAACGCCTTTCCGGATAAAAAAGAGCACTTACATAAGGTTGGTTCTTTAAAATACGGCACTGAGGGTATTTTGTCTGCAAGGTCAATTTGACCTCCGGGTTGTTTGCCAACATGTGGTTTAGTTTCGTTTTGTAATGTTCAAACCGAGATAGATGGTGCATATCTACATTTCCAGCGTATACTGTGACGCCGGAAGGTTAAGTATGCCTAAGCAGAGATCGTTAAAATACTTTGATTGAACTGGTGAGCTAGCGAACAATGTTTGGTTCTACAGAAACTCACCCTTGGCGATTAAGACATCGGCTTCTGTAAAAAATAAGTTCACACGTTCACATTAAAACACTTTAAATTTCTCGATTTTAAACAGCCAGGGTTACAACGCACATTCTTTTGGTTAACTCTGACAGATACCAATCTAGCATTGCATGCGTTGTTGGCTCACTCAATTTCAGAACATATTTACTACATTCCACATGTAGTATAGGTACATTCCAAGGCCTCGCAAAACCTCCCTGGATAAAGCTATGCAGGTGCCGAGAATGAGCGTTTAGGCGCATAATTTTGCTAAAAGTTTAGCTTAAATTCCAAGTTCGATTAGGTAGCAAACCTAAAAGCGAAAGCCGCGAACTAATGATCTGTATTTAAGATTTAGTTGCAATTCACCAAAGAGCATTGGGACCTACACACTCTTGATCTGTGACTAGAAATTGATAGAAATTTGATGTCATTTTTTTCATGGAGTTGTTTCAGGGACATTGTCTTATCCTTAACAGAGAGTACAATGCAGTAAAAAAAATCTGGGGCATCGGAACGCAAACAGAACACTTGCTTGCGTGGGAGTTGCTAGATGGTCGAGCAATTTTAGCTTGGCGTGCACCTTCTTTTAGATTACTGGTTGCGCTGTCTCGTTTCTAAGTTTCCGTATTTGATATCACAAGCAATATTCTAAATGAACATGGCTTGGTTCTGTATGATGAACACCGACCTGCCGCGGTGGCTCAGTGGCAAAGGCGTTGTGCTACTGAGCACGATGACGTGGGTTCAATTCCCGGTCACGGCGGACGCTTTTCTGATGGAGGCGAAAAACAAAACAACCGTGTGTACGAGATTTCGCCTCAGTTTAAAGATTCCCAGGTGGTTAAACTTAACCCAGAGCCTCCCACTGCGGTGTGCCTCATCACCTTCCTTTCGTCGGCGCGTTAAAACGCTACAATCAAGCATGAAATGGACACCGTACGCTTTTTAACAATTTCATCCGATACCATTTCAGCAATTGGCTACGAGAAATGATATGTGATGAAAAAAAGTCTGATTTTCGATAGCTTCGATTAAAAACTGAAACATACCTAGCTCTGGTTCGCCTGCGGGCGGAGTACCTAAAATAAAAACGAACAAAAGTGAACCCATTACGTCAATGCAAGCGGTAGCGTACGAATGCCGAGAGCAACACTTCGTTATTATTGTTCAGTTTGATTCTTCGTTCGCTGAAAATATTTCCCCTACCAGTTCTAAATGAACCGGCGGGATTTGACTGAGCATTGTTGACGCTGTTTTATCCACAGAAAGCACAAGAATTCGTATGAGTGTCATGCCAGTGGTGGCCCTTCTACTGTCGGCTGTTAGTGCAATATTTATTTATTTATTTATTTATTTATTTATTTATTTATTTATTTATTTTATTTATTTTATTTATTATTTATTTATTTATTTATTTATTTATTTATTTATTTATTTATTTATTTACTTGTTTAGTTACCTGCCAGTGCCCCAAAAAAGCGTTACAGAGGGGAACTGGTTACACCCTGTGTAACAGAAAAAGAAAAGCCGCAGCAAAAATACCAGCTGACCACAGCAACGTAAATATATGCATTCGCCGCATCAGGTTGCTTACAGCACATGCAAAATCAGTCTCGTCTGTTATAAGAGCAACAGACGCAGGAAGGCGGTTCGAAATAACGCAAGTTCTGGGGATAAACGACTTATGTAAATGCTTTCTATGGCAGGATAGGACGTTAACTTTGTACCGATGATCAATGCCTGCTGAAATGTAGATCGGCAAAGATAGTAACTGTTGTTTTACAATGAGATTTTTGTTATTCTTTTGTGAAAAGACACAAACGAAATAATTTCTCCCGATGGTCGAGCAGTGATAAAAGGCCTAATTTCATGCCTGTAACGCTTGATGTGCTGTCAAAAGCCCTTAGTTCTTAAAGTTCATAAGTCCATGATATAGACGGTAAAGTTGATGTCCTTAATAAATCCCGCTGATCACACAAACGTAAGCATAGACCCAGATATTGATAGGCTAACATCCTCAACACATTTTGGTGTGGAGGATGTTAGCCTACGTGCTGTCCGTTAGCACTCTCAGTGGGCACGTGCTGCTGGGGATGTTCGTATCAAGCTCAGTGTTTTACCCCTTTTAGTTCCCGAGTAGCCGCAGTACTGGGTTAACGTCACTGTAGGCGCACTTTTATAGAAAATCGCTTTGTAGAGTTTTGTCTGATCCGCCATTCCGTGATGCCTACTGTGGCATTGGCCAGGCCGCAGGGCTTCGTAAAGGCTAAAGTTGCCAAAGTTGAAGGCGCCTTCAATCTGCACTATTTAATGAATCACAAACACGCCCAATTTCTGAAACTTCTGTTTGAACTCATAGATATTTCTAGTAACAATGAAATGTACCCCAATTAAAATTATAAAAGACGACATTTCATAAAAACGCTATAAATGAGCATGATGTCTTGAGAGTAGGTGACGGATACTAGAGAGTCACCTTGTGATTTATGCCACCACTATAGGACGAACATTGTCTATATCGTTGCTCTTAACACTGAAATAAAAAATTAAGTCGGTGACCATGAAAATGTGGCACCAAATCACATTCCGACAAAATCCCTTACTGCCACTATAGGAGCCACCTAATCAGTATATTCAGGTAACGGCGATGTAACATACCACTTGGCTTTGTAGCGCGAAATCACCATGGGGTTTCCGATTTCGTGTATCTGGGAAATCGTTAATTTTCTATAAACCTAATTGTTCGCAGCTTGTGTTTCGCCTGCGCTAAGGCTAATGGGAAGCGAAAAGGGCCAGGCTCCACTGCAACCGGCTGATTTTAGACCTAATGCCACACTTTGACGTCTGAGAACGTCGACTGGTGTCCTCATTTCCACACACATTGACTATGACGTTGCTGGTCCGTCGTACGATTCAACGTGAAAGCTACCTGACAAAAATATAGGACGTATACATTTCGTCTAGAGTCCTGATAGCGTAATCTTCTACCCATTGGGAAAAGTACTGATTGTAGTAATGATACAATGAACTCACGGTGCTTTATACGGCATTCGGTAAAGGGATGCATACCAAAAAAGTTGATGATATTTGGATTTAAATGGCGCAAGGCCAGCTAAGGGCAAAGAGCGCCAATAAAGTTATATTTATAATACAATGCTCTTACAGCGAAGATGTATGTGCGCAATCGCCCCCGTTCTCCCACCTGCGTGAAAGGACACGGCTCCTCGATGTGGAAATGAAAACCCGGGTACTTGTTCGTCATCGTGCTGGCATTGCGATTTACATTGCAGCAACCTGCGCTACTCATCTGTAGGTGACGGTTGCATGCCGCGCGCGCCTCCGTGCACTCAGCGCCTTTGTTCAAATTATTGAAAACTTCATGCAAAAATAAAAATTTCCGAGGGTCTTCGTATTTTTATATGCAATACATTGTCCATGGAGAACTGTCGTTCTAGCAATATATTCGTGTTTAAAGGTGAATACGACTTTGGGGAGACGGGTGAATAATTGGTCTCTTTAAGCTAGCTTTCCCGCATGTTGCGCAGAGCAGTGAAAATAGCCGTCTACGGAGGGCGCATGGTCATAGATTCACTTATAAAAGCTCCTCTCCACGGCCACCGCTTCAATAGCAAAACATTGGTTTGAGCATGGATTACACCGTTGAAGCACAGATTTTTTATTCCTGTTGCTTGAATTTTTAACGGCTGCTGCAAGCTCAGAGAAAACACGACTGATGGAAAAACAGTTTGCTCCGCTCACTATTATACGTTGGAACGAGTAATTCACACTGTCCAGTTGATTAGGAAGCAGCTACTTTTCACAAGCTTTCGTCTTTGTTAAATTTGTCATAAAATATTTATGAGTGAGAAGTTGTACATTGTTTTCTAAAAATTAAAAAAAGAAACTAAACGAAGGTCACCTAGCAGACAGTCTAAAAAGCGGCCACTGCATGCATGCACTTTATGTACCACTGTATAAATACAGGTTATAAGGGCAGTAGAGAGCAAGCAGCAAGAGACCGTCTACTAACTCAAATTGGTTAGGGGAAACGTTGTTTTTTTTTTCATTTCCACTCAGTCTGCAACTTCAAAACCGCAAAAAATGAAGGTGCTTGACACACAACTGGAAGATGTAAAACGATAAAACAAATTTGCGGAGCTTGCACTAGTGATGCAAAGCTGGAGAAACAGCAGAGCTGGCGGCCCCTTCCCTTCGCCGGATACACGGCGCCTCACATGGATTTCCGAACTTGTCGCTGAATGTCCTCTACGACTGGCAGGCCAGATTGTTTCCTCTACAGTCTTTCACATATCTATCTCTTAGTAGACCGCGTTAGCACGCGCTACAGCCGCGCAACCAGATTCGCAAGCAGCCACTTGCTTGTTCTACAGCCGCTAATTTTATTCACCCATGTACAAAAATAGCAAACATAATGAAAACTTACGTAAAACACAAACCGCAGCGTTATAGTAGCTGCCGTATTTGAGAAATAAGGGTTTCTCACCTAGATTTCATTCGCGTAGTCTAAATAAATTCGGTGAACATTTATATGTAGGTAATTCATCTGTAACCCTGGATACATATTCATGCTAGCAAGCTTGTTTTTTTATACGCTTGTGCCAATAACAGCAAGGTGGTTATTGCCAACTGTAGCAAATTTGTATTTCAAGTTAATATTAGCAGGCTGCATTCTTGGAGCTACGATGTTTCTTTTTGGGATCCGTGAGGCTGAAATATCGATGGTATTTGTGCCAAGTAATCGGCACAACACCTGGATAAATGCCACGGTGTGAATATATAGGAATGTATCACTGAAGTCCTACATACTAATTTATTATTTGGCATCATTATTACGTTTTATTGCTAAACTAGCAAAGTACACACCCGTCAGGCCGGCATAGATGACAATACTGAAACTAAACACGGCACCTACCATGAAAATGTAGCGTTGGTTCTATGTGATACTCTTTGTATGCCGTCCAAGCGTTCATTGCACTACAATTCAGTGCTTTACAACGAAATATATTCGATCATAAACATTTTCTCATAAGTTATTTTTTAATTAAATGCTTACCAAACCCTGGTTCAAGTGCATACTCGACACCTGGAAAACGAAACAAAAATTTAAAGTTGCTCACTGCCGTAAATGCAACGGCTACCTCTCAAATTCCGGGATCACCGAATCTTTATTGTTAGTGGTCGTGTTCTTTTCTCCTTGTCATTAAATAAATTAACCTCCTTTGTAGGTGAACTGATACCTGTTCAGATGGCCGTAATTGTGATGCAGCAGTTCAATGAGCGGGAGATTCATTCGGATGCAACTTACCATATCTTGGATCAGGTGTATATGGGACACCTAAGGGATGACAAATGTGTATCACTATCGTGAACGGGATTTTTAGAACTGGGATTTGTGCGAAGAGCGCATTGGTATTTTTTTTGTTCGTTTTCTCTCTCGTTTTTTAATGTTCACCCACCACTTCTACGTTAAGAACGCAGCGATGAGTACGAGATCGGTTACGCCGTGGCCGCTGTACGCTCGCTACAATGGTTATCAATGCTGGTAGAAGCGCTTGACGCACGTAGTGTGCGAAAGTATTCTCAGATCATAAAATAAATAGACGAAAGACGGTGAACCAAACCCAGATACAAGATAAACCCAATCAGAAGGCCTGAAATCTATATAAAACCGTAAAAGCTCGTTCATTCGAATTCGAAGGGGGCCATAAAATTGTTAGAATTAAGCACAGTTCGAATTAGCGGCCGGACGCTAGAATGAATGGACATCGAGCTACACTGGGCGGGAAGAACGCAAACCAGCCACCTCTCGACTCGTTATTGCGGATTAAGCTGCTACTACACGTTTGTGGGACCCAAACCAGAGACCGCGGCATAAACAAAATGTGCAACGGCATGCGCCGGAGCACTGGCGCCGGCGGCGCGCTGCCCGCTGCGGCAGCTTATGAAATAGGCTTTTGCAGCGTAGGGCGTGCGCTACGCTGATGGTTTTCTATTTCGTTGTATTGCGTGTCTAGCAAATTTGGTTTGGTTTGGATTTGCAACCCGTTTTAATCATTCTGGGCGGACTTCTGCGAGGAGCGGTAGAAACGAGGGGACCCTAGTTCGAATTAACCGCTCTGGATAGCCGACGCATTCGAATTATCGGGAGTTTCCCCCCATTGAAATATGCAGGGCTGTGCCGGGACCAGGCTGTCAGTTCGAAATTAAGTTTATGCTCGAAGTGGGCTAGTTCGAATTAAGGAGCTTTTACTGTATATACGCAAAATTTCTCACCATACGATTCACGTCTGTACGTGCTGTGCACCTAGTCCACTGTAATTGCACCGCAGCCGCTCTGGTTGCTAGCACGTTCACTGATTTAGCAAGTAGTTCTTTCTTAGTAGTTTGAGTGTAGGGTAGAAAGACGCAATTGGAATAAAGGAGAGTGAACGCAAGGCGTAACAAAAGCGATGTATCTGCATTGTTGAGCACCAAGAGGGCGTTCAAAATTTTGTCTTTTGACTAAGATCGGTTATGTCGGTTATGGCAATGAGTTCCGAAACCCGCAGGCTAAAATATTGCTAATGACAACTAAGTGCGAGACTCTTCTATTCGCTATATTTAGTGCACTTCCAGCGTCTGTAACGGGAGCAACCTTTGCCTCATTAGGTGGGGATGTATCGGGAAATATGAGCTTACACAGAGGTTTTAGCTTTGATGATAGCGTAAAAACTGACAACAAACAATCTGATGGCCACCTCGGTAGTTGACGATGAGGCCGCTAACCGCGCCGGGTGTTTTTTGTGCCGTCAATAAAAAATAACTAAGGCTGCACGCTCGACCCGAAAACTCAACTATTACATTGGACGAGTGGTACTAAACCAATAAGGTTTAAATCCACTAAGCTCACTGTTCCCATAAGGAGGTGCAAAGAGATCTGTTAAGGCGGCGATGTCGTCACCAAGCTATGGGTTTTTGCTTTTTGCTATTTGCCTACGTCAGGTCAGTTTGATTACGTGAAAAATCGTCAACCTTCAAGCAACGTCGCATATTCGTCAGCCTATAACTGGCTTGCCCAAATCTTAGTAGAGTAGCTAGCCACAGAGACCTGGGTGTGGGACTACCTGTCACTAAGTCTAATGACGTGCTATGACTTCTTTAACTGTCGACCGGTACCCACAGATCCTGCTTGTCCTGTCACGATGCTCTACGTCACGGCTACCTCAGCATTAACTCTAGCAAAGGGCGATAGGCCTAACGACATTGTGGCCGGTTTAACGTCACCTCAATAAGAATTAGAAAAGCCTTTATTATACAATCCCGTGGGAGGACGGTAATGGTTAACTTTGAACAGAGGCAGATGTACCGGCCCAGTGGCATGAACCCTTACTGGTGTATTCAAAACGGTACAAAGGAAGGAATTCACGCTTTTCAGTGCGCGTTGCTCGATGCTGGTTCTGCAGCAGTCGCGGGGAAAGCACTACATATCAATAAATCTAGCAATCGTCCCATTACATGCAGCAGAAGCAGTCGACTGGAAGAAACTCGTGCCTGAGTCCCAAGCCGCGGTAAGATAATGGTCTGAGATTCTCTTCGAAAGAAGTGTAATTAGTATTCTTTGGTTACTTCCCCGTTTAGTGTTTGTGGCGTTAAACTGATTTTACGTGACTGTGATCGATAACGTTAAAGCAAAAATGCCGTTGTCTTGGTGTGCTGGGGATAGGGCGGAGTAATTGAAACCGGGCATGCTAGTTTTTTTTTTCAAGCTTCACAAACCTTCACGTCTTTAATGTGCAATTTGGAGAAGTTCAATGTGGATGCACTGGGGATGTGTTCAACGCCGAACGCCTGTCCATTACTGCGTTATTAGCATTTGCTAAATAACCCTTTGAAGACCTCTGGGCAACTCGCATGTCCTCTACTACACTGGCGATCGTCACAGCAGTTCTGGAACGTGCCTCAAAGCTCCACGTGCATATCTGATCACCTTATGAAAAGCATGACCCCGCAAGCTCTTCAAGTGCAAGTCCGTACCATTTTTTTTATTCTACTCTTTGGAAAGAGTAACAGGGTCCAGAACAACATGCTGGCCCGAAGACACCGAGAGAGCTCCATTCAAGGGAAGCACATATTGCAGCTGCTGGCGGAGCCATCGCCCACCCTCTGCTCTTTTCGTTAGGAAACCGTTACTCCAATGACTTACCGGCATTATCGCGGAACTTATTTCAACATAATATACCTAAGTATTATTACCAATATAAGACAAAACAAAGTGCTGAAGCTCCGGCTTCCAGTGCCAGGCAAATATTACATGACCGTTAATATTTCGACAGCGACACAGCGACGGTGGTATTGTCCCGCTTGTGTGATGTTGCTGCTTATCAGCACCCACTAAGGAGGCCACCTAACACTCGGACTTCATTCTTTGAAATAAAGGTTTCTCTCTTATCCCTGTTCAAAAAGCGAGTGCGCACTCTAACATCTGGTACGGTGGCCATTTTCTCTTGCCATTCGAGAAAATGCTCTGTTACAATACCCCACACAGTTGTTTTCATGACCACACAACTGCACGTGCCGGCTGTACACTGAAGGGACGCCTCAAGCTTCTGCGCACGGGCGACGGTGTTAGTAAATTCAACACCACTAAGCCGTGTACAGGCCTAGACAAAACGTATGTGGCGACACCCCCCGGTGCTGGGTAGCCTTTCATTCCGAGTATCAAGGTTTGCATCCGAGACTATATTAAATTCTTGACATGCTCGCGCCGCCTCAATAGGGTTTGACCTTTATGATTAGATATATAGTAGGAACGTCAACGGTGAACTATAAAGTTCGACTCGCACGTGTATTCTCACCCACCTTGGCTTTCATTCCCTCGCTGATTACGTAATACCTTGCCTGGGATTACTGAAGAATATGAAACATGCTCCTCAAAGCACAGTTCGGTTTGTGGTCATCCTCGATTTACCAGAACTGTATAGCCCTACGGAAGTTAGGGGGCAGCCTTCTTACCAGCAGTCGTAGGTATATACGGAAAAGGCGAAGCCCAGATCCGGTTTTAAAAAATCCGTCCATGTTCCAAAACTGGTAATTGCGGGTATCGTGTTTACTACCCTTCGCCGGCGATACAAGATTTAAAGCGACACAGCTGTCCTATGTTTGGTAGGAGAGATGAGCATTGCTGATAAAGGGTTGCTTTCTGTAGGCATAATCATTTATACTTACCATACCGTGGATCAGCTGGATTCCATGCACGTGAAAAAAATAAAGATAATAAAGTCGTCTCACTCACGTAAATCAGAGTATCTCTGCTGCAGTGGTGCAGGGTCCGTTTTGGGGGTGTTGGTTGTCCTGGCTCACCCATTAAAATTATCTTACAACCAAGCCTACGGCAGTAGACGCCCGTTACGCTTGGCGGTGCTTCAGTTGTTCAGTTTAATTGTACATTCTTGACCATTTCAAGTGGGGTTAATTCACTTTGCGCATGTAGAGAGAATGGTCTTATATAACACACCATTGCATGCAAGAAGACACTGCTGTGCTTTGCAATGAGAGACATTTAAATAAAAACTTCATCCAGTCAAGGTTTTTTGAAAATTCCAAACGTACCGTACGGCTGACCATCAAAGGCTGTAGCTGAAACAAAAATAAAAACGTTTTTATAAAAAATTGTTGAAGCTTGTGAAATAGAGGGCCCTGAGGTACGTTTGATTATGAGGGTTGATGGCGTTTAATTTTTATTTTCACCTCCGTTTCTAGCACAACGGCCGCACGCTGAGATTGGCGTTTTTTAGAAGCCCGGCAGGCGAGTGGTCTGGTGTAGCTGTCCCATCCACTTCCTCAAGTTTTTTCTAGTTGATACGATAAATAGAAGAAATAGCGTGCGTACACACGGTATTTCTTAGAAAGATGCATGAGAAACCTGATTACGAACAGGTTACACACAATACCATCAATTTCTTCTGTTTATAGCCTGTGTGGCTGCTGGGTTCTTAAAGGACCATGAAGAGAAAACAAAAGTTTGTTTTATTCGAAAGATTAGGTGTTTCATAGTACCCTAAGCGCTTTCCCGGAAGCAAATGATGCTTTATTCACTGAGAAATAGGGCAATTTAAGCCAAAATTTTAAATCTCCCGCTAAATTGCACATTTCGTGACGTGAACAATGGCGTCATACGAGCCGGTTCATGAAACAGATACTTAATATGTCGACTCCATATAGCACCCACACACGGGTATCAAACAGGAACCGGAACTCGTGCCGAAACCGAGACGGCGGCCATTTTAAAAAATACTAGTAAACTTAGTGCACCCGCAGCTTTAGTCATGGAATCGCCTGATCCGGAGAACAAAACTCTCGCCGACAAGCTTGGGCTTGCATTTAACAACCTCACACCACTTGAACGCTCAATGCTTCTAAGTGCACGAGCGGCAGGAGTTGTGGGATACGCGGATGGACCGAAAAGCGGCCATTCCGCGATAGCCACAACAGACGAACGCCCAGACGTCGGCACCGCTGCCTCGTCAGCCCCGTCGCGACGAGCGAATACAGACTGGTACGTATGTGCAGTATTTTTATTACGGTTAGTAATAGTTCAATTTCAGTAGCAGTATCGCTTATGCCAGTTTAGCCGGTGTCGTGTATGGAAAGCCGTTCGCGCAAGTTCTCTGCTTCGACCCGAAAGATACGAGCGTCAATGTGCGGTGTGTACGGCATTTTTTTTCCCCAAGGTCAGAGCGCTTTGACGGCGATTTGACGATGTCGGCGACGAGCGCCAGCATGTCCCAGGAGTGAGCTAACGTAAGGGTACCTGCCGTATTCACTTCCTCGGAAATGAAGCGAGCACACTCGTACTTCCTTTAGCTCTCTTTCACCTCCGTTTGCAAAGTTCACAAAACGTAGCCACTTGCTTCGCCGAGGTTCGTCGTTGGGCAGCACATGAAATGAGATCTCCTCACCGGCGGGGATGTCGCACTCCCTCGATGATTTGCCCGTACTACATGGGCATTTCAAAACGTAGCAACGAAATTTCATTGTAAATATTTGAACAAACTGAAGTTTTCAGCGGTTGGAAACTGGAAACGAGCTCCTAACATAGCAGCAAGCCAACACCATTCTGAAACTGCGACGACTGTCAAGACCTCGTCGCTGCTTGCTGTTCGTTACTCCCCTCGTTTCAATTTTTACCTTTGCTGGTTGGCGATATGACGGCCAACCTCCTGTGAAGGGATTACGATACCAAGCAAGGTCGCGGCTGTGCGTGCTAGAGCGGTTTGTTGGCCCCGAAGAGCCTCGAACCTGAAAATTCGTCTGCGCGACGGTGGCCACGGCGATGACGGCGAGATGTCGAGTTCGGCTGGCGGTAGTTTTGTGCGAATTGGCGTACACGCTTGCGTGTTTATTCGGAACTTCAACCGCTTACTCCACCGTTCTTAGTGTCATAAAAGGAATGTGCAGTATGTTTAACGGGCATATAGCTCACTATGCAAACTGGTAAGCCCCGCCTAACTTGCGTTTGCTTTTGCCGGCCTCCGTCAATCGCAGAGCATTATCGTGTGACATCATAGGTTCTGTTACGGGAAATGAGCTGGTGGGTCGCATGGTCATTCCCTTTTTTTCCTAATTATGTAGCTTATTTGAGCGAAGTCTGTGTTAAAAGTGGTGTCAGTACTGGTTCTCACGAGGCAATCTTTGGAATGAACCGAACTTGTGTTTTCTCTTCATGGCTCCCTTTAAACAACACTTACAGCAGCCCGTGCGGCCAGCGTAGTCATTGACCAACCGCCTCCAGGTCCTCACTGGCCGCTTTAGGTGGGCGAGAGAAAGCATTGGAGCGAAGAAAAGTAAACTAAGGAATCAGAGCCACACGTTTAAACATATATTTCGGGCGAAAAGGGCATATGAAAGGGGAGTAATCTGCGCGTTTCGCCGAAATCGGCTTTGACCTGCGTGTTGGAAAGTGTTTTGGGAAATATAGGTATCTAACTTCAAATAATTGTAACCCTGTTTCAATACGCTTCATGTTGCGTATTGCATGCATTTGTACTGTTTGCAAGCTCTACCTGAATACACAAAATCTGTAGCAACCAAGAGGTAGGAGAAAGATTATATTTCGGAGGCTTGGGTGTTACTAATATTGGCGACAGCGACGTTTATACGCGGGCAACTGGGCAACCAGCAACGCTGTCGCTTAGCTCACCGCCGTTACTGCGTTGGGCGTAAAAACGTGCGAGCGTTGGACATCTGCAGAGGACGCTATGGGTTTAAAAAGGAACATGGGAGCATCGGCATAAGCAAACAGTTCAGCGTGTCCCTTCAACCCGCATAGATGCCGCCTGGTCCGTGCATGGGAGTCCGGAGTTTGAAGCGGTTGCAGAGGGCTTCTATCGCGTTGTTGCTCTTGTCCTGGTAGTGGAGGAGCGCTGTTCGTGTTGAGTACTGTCTTCACGCCGGACAAACATTTTACGCGCTCTACAATGCCAGAGGTTGCGTTGTCAACCCATACAAAGATTGTATGGTCGGCTATAGAAAATCCTTTTTATGGCGTCTTTAGCTATTAGGCCCAATATTCTTTAGACGCTTCTATGGGTGTCTTTAGCGAATCGTATCGCAATTCCTATGGGTGTCTTTAGCTTCTTCTATAGCCAGTTCTGTGGTTGTCTTTAGATATTCGTATCGACATTCCTATGAGTGTCTTTAGCTTCTTCTATAGCCGGTTCTATGGTTGTCTTTAGCGATTCGTATCGACATTCCTATGGGTGTCTTTAGCGTCTTCTATAGCCCGTTCTATGGTTGTCTTTAGCTATTGGTATCGCTATTCCTATGGGTGTCTTTAGGGTCTTCTATAGCCGGTTCTATGGTTGTATTTAGCTTTTCGTATCGACATTTCTATGGGTGTCTTTAGCTTGTTCTATAGCCGGTTCTATGGCTTTCTTTAGGTCTTCTTTCGATATCGCTATCGCTATAGAAGAAGCTAAAGACACCCATAGGAATACCATAGAAATGGCTAAAGACAGCCATAGAAACGTCTAAAGATAATTGGCCAAATAGCTAAAGACAACCATAAGAAGGATTTTCAATAGCCGACCATACGATATTTTTGCATGGGCTGCAGCCAGAAGAGAATCACCACTACTTGAAACACAGCGACAGCAGCAGCCTCTGAGAAATTATTAACACGCGGCCATGCCGGCATATAGCCTTGCGGATCTCTAGAACTTCTGTGGCACTTAGGTTGTGTGCTACTGCATTCGTAATATATGCTCCGTGAACACTTCAGCGATATAGGGGGAGTGCAAGGTTGCGATTGCAAACACGTCGCCAGTTTTCATTCACAAAAGGCTTAAACACAGGCAAACAAGGAAAGCAAAACCAAGGGTTTATTCATCCCATTCATTACATAAAGGGCTACTATCTACGCTACTTCGGCGCCAATAAACTGTTGTTCACATACGCCGATCGAAACACACAGCACACGCATTCCAACACTCTGGCTCACGCTTACGTCATTCGCTCGACAACCACACTACGCGGCACATTTTCCACGAACGCCCACCGAGACACATATACCTACAGGTGCTGGGTAGTCCACAGAAAATAGAACACTCAGAAGTCGTTCATTTCACTCAGTACTCAATGCACAAAGTTGCAAGTATGGTGGCTAAAATGGAAATGCACTGTTAATTAAACAATGAAGACGGTCGCACATAATGCAATAATAAAAAACGTTTTCCAAGTCCGTTCAATTAGTTGTAAATTTTCTCAGTTCGCGAAAAAATAATTATCTTTGTCTCATCACCGCGGCGAAATCTTCACTTCTGTGTAAATTGCAATGCCCATGTGGTGCAGGGTAGCTTGGAAACGTATTCTTGAACACCAAAAAAAGTCCTGCATTTCTCGCACAATACAGCCTCTTCAGTTCGTAAGATCACTCACCCTGGTGTTTTGCGTACGATGAAATTCCTGTCGCGGTATCGCAGGTATCCATTTTCGAATAACTTCGAGTTGATGTTGAATTAATTGTAACACTGTCACCGTAAACACCGAAATTTCCGACAGCGAAAAGCGGCACATTTGCTTGGCGTCACACCATTAACACGAACACATTGAAGTCGAGTCGTAAATTCCAGCATTACGCAACACGTGCCATGCCCGCGCACATGAGCAAGGAGACGAGATGTGGCTGACTGAGTACATCCTGGTATAAGCAGGTCCATCGCGCTAGCAAATAGTGCGGAGATACGTGCCCATCTTTCCACCTTTTTCTAACTTGTTTTCTTGTAATTATTTTATTTGGCAAATACATCACCTTAACGTTTTGTTTTCTTCATCCGAAAAACTACATCTGTGATCAGTACTCAGAGAAAATTGTCTGTCATTACGTTTGCTGCGCGCACGAATACTAACACAGCACGGAACGCCTGACCCTCTTTCAACGAAAACTTCCCTTCGCACGACCGGGCTACAGCGTCGACGCGCGGGCACTCACGCCGCCCCTCCCCGGCCGGTCGTTGTCCCCTCTACCTTTTCAACGCTTCCCAGAATTTCTTTTCCGTGCCTCCTTGGGTCGCTCTCCCCCTTTCTCAATGACTAATTTCAAGTGGGCTCCGCGGGAGAAGGAATGCGGTTGTTCGCAGATGCCACCATATTTCTGACTGCGCCCGCAGTACCGGGGGCCGCGAAAGTTCTTTCCAATTTGCTTTTCAGAGCAAACTGGAGCAAATTCAGGGCCGTTTTCAGAGAAGCCCGCTTTTTCACTTGACGCGGCAGCGAAGGGCCACAGAGGAAGAATTCTCCGAACTTATACGTCTTTCGGTCGACGTTCATTTGCAAGCTTTGCCGACGCACAGTATCCAAAGTTGCAACCTGAATTTGAGCCTTTAATTGTACTTTTCCCGTATTGTTGGTATAATAAATAAAATAACGTTATTTAATAACATATAACGGTATAATAACATATAACGGTAAAATATAATAACGGTATAATAACGTTATTGAACAAAAACGGCCGATGAACCTCATCATTGTTATTCAGTCTGTGTTGTAGATGTAGCTAGGTAAATCATGAGTGTATGAATTTCGCGTCATAAGTCATATTGAAACCAGCAGAATAGATTTAGTGGTTGCTCGAATTATACCTTTATAGGCTAACACTTTTTTATTAGCGGCTGGAGACTTGGAGCTTATGTCACTATGTAGTTAGCTAAGGAAGCTTTATGGATGCAGGCCTGTAAATTCTGCACCAAACGCTTTCCTAATTCCGCTAAATGTTGCTCAATTGTCACACGTCTAAAGGTTTACAATTATATGTTGCGCTGTAGCCAGCCGCAGACGCTTTTCTGGGTGCTTCTCCTTAGCTTTAGGGCAATTCTCTCCAATAGCTGGCAGAAGACAGCTGAATGGTTCCAAGTATGTAGACTTAGAGCTAGACAACGGCCTATATCCAGCCAAATGAGCTTTTATGGCTTTCTCTCTTTAGCTTTAGGACGAATTCTTTTCAATAGCTGGCAAACGACAGCTCAATGGTTTTGAGTCTGTAGAGTTAGAGCTTAAGAACGGCCTATAGCCAGCCAAATGAGCTTTTATGGCTTTCTCTCTTTAGCTTTAGGACGAATTCTTTTCAATAGCTGGCAAAAGACAGCTCAATGGTTTTGAGTCTGTAGAGTTAGAGCTAAACAACGGCCTATAGCCAGCCAAATGAGCTTTTATGGCTTTCTCTCTTTAGCTTTAGGACGAACTCTTTCAATAGCTGGCAAAAGACAGCTGAATGGTTTCAAGTCTGTAGAATTAAAGCTAAACAATGGTCTATAGCCAGCCAAAAGATCTTTGTCGCGGCTGGTCTATAGAACTAAAGCCATAGGTTTTTCTTTAGCTGGCTACAGTAGCTTGCATGGCTGTGACTCTATAGACTAAACATACTAGGATGTTCTATAGTCGTCTAAAGAGAATTGTATGGTTTACATTCTTTAGTGCAGGATGCATAAAAACTTCAATAGCTGGCTATAGCCTAATTTATGCACTTTTATGGGTGACCATAGGGACCCATAGGCGGCCATAGCTCACCATACATTTTTCTATAGACGCCCATAAGGCATTTTGTATGGGAACGCAGTGATTGCTGGTGGAGGGGCTATCAGCGCGATTCGTGTTGAGTACTGTCTTCACGCCGACAAACATTTTACGCGCTCTACATGCCAGAGGTTGCGTTGTCAACGCAACCGCGGAGCGGATGCTCGCGGAGGGGCTATCACCGATACACATTCTTTCGCGTCGTTGTTTCCCAGTAGGCTACGCCGCTCGCGCGGTCCGGATGTAGTGGATGTCTGTAAGAGAAGGTAGCAAGGTTTCTCTTTCGCGCTGCCGGTTATTCGGGTGTCATTCGTTTCTGTCGATATGATCACTTTCCTTGAGTGTTCAGAAGAAGCCGCGACTCGCCAGAACTACCCTAACCTTGAGCGTGTAATTTCAGTAAATGCTTCTCTCAGTTATAGGGATGCAGCCCCTACGTACGCCCGCGTAGGGTGATTACAGTGCAGTGAGCGTGCGTCAAACACCAATTGTGACGTCAGCGCGTCATGTGCCCGTGCGCCCGTGTGCGTTGAACAGTGAGCCGCAACATACATGTGCAGTGCGCATAAAACACGAAACATGGGACAACAAACAAAGTGGCTTAAAAGCGGCGCTCACAAGAGCAGCGGGGTGCGTTGGACGACACAGCCCGGCCGCAGCGGATTGCCGGGAAGGGAGCGGAAAGAGGCCGTGAGCCGCAACCCCGAGCCTTTGCAATAGGGCACTACGTGGATCCGTGTACGTGGAAGGCATGGTTTAGGACAATCGACTAGGAAACATTGGCGAGTGTTGCGGAAGCCACGTCTTATTTTTTGCACAGGGGAAACAGTTGACTTTCTTATGTCGTGATGCTCCCATGATCATTCTGTTCCATGCGGATGTTTTTTCCACATGTCTTTCTGTTTCCCGGAATAAACCGGCGATTTCTGTTCCTTCTATGTCGGCGTCGCTTCGTCGGGCGGGGTCAGGTTCGCGAACCTTTCACACTGGATGGAGGGTCCTTCAAAGTAAACAACGAGAAGTGATCGCAGGGTGGTCAGAGGTAATACCCGCGTGTATTGAAGTACGGAAAGAAAAGAGATGCAAAAGCGGGAGATACCTAATCGGCCCTATATGAAATGAACAGTGTGAAAAAATTAAGATTGTTACTTCAAAACAGTTCTCCTTGTTTAATCAAAACAATGACCTCGACACGCTGAGTTGCCATTTCACAAATTCGGTCGTTCATTCACCACTAGCCAAATGAATAAAACAGCAAACATTGGAATCCAAGTTATCACAGAAAACTATGTGGCCTTATTGGAAAGCGTCGAAAAATGCAAGTATGCATTGCGCGGGACCGAGCAAAATTGCAGAGTGATCCAAATTGATCACTGAAAGCAAGAATGCCAACATCCTTGCATTCAACGTTGCAAAACTCCAAGCAACACGAAAACAACCGGGACGTTTGAAAGCAACTAGAAAGAATCTCACTTTTGGCAAAAATAAAATGTATGCACTCCGGGAAGCCAGTGCCAAAAGAACCATCTCAGCGATACACCAAAAGTAGCCGAAAAAGTCTACACAAAACTGTTCGTTTCTTTCCCTGACTCAAAGGCGTTTTTCTGTAACCAGTGTCGGTCAGGTTCCATGATTAAGACAGATGAGGTCGCAATGGAGCTCAAAGCAATGAAGAAAAGCAAAGGTGTAGGAGAAGATGGTATTTTACGGCTGATATACTGCGCCTCGGGTGGCACGTTGTGCTACGAAAGCTTGCAGCCCTATTTTTGCCGTGCATGAGATATTTAATAGGGCCAGAGGCGTGGAACAAGGCACACCTAGTTCTCTACAAGAAGGGTGATGCCAAAGAGCTTAAAAAACAGTCCAATCAGCCTGCTATCACTTTCCTACAAGTCACTTGCAAAGCTGGTTCTCAATCGCAAAAGTGCCACCTTGGACTTTTAACAGCCACGAGAACAGGCCGGTTGCAGGAAAGGCTTCTCAACTTTTTTTTGTTTGGGCGCTTTTGGGCGCGACTCTTGCCTCCCACGAACAGAAGCTACGTGTCTCTTGTTTCAATGACCTTACCCGGATTCTTAGAACGGGTGTGTATGGGCAGATGTTCGCCCTTTCTGTGCATTTGCATATCTTCTTTGGAACTTCTTCGTTCCGCGTGACTAATCTTTTTGCCCATGTCAAACACGTGCGTGGGCATATCTTGTTTTGACCCCTCTTTCACCCCCGTTGCCACGGGGGAGGGGAAAATTACCTTGTTATTTATGTTTCTTTATTTTTTTTTAATATTTATTTTTTTCTCTGTGTTTGGTTCTTCTCTCTCGCTTTTTTTCCCATGTTCGTATCGCGTGACTGTGTGTTCTTATTAATATTTGTATAATTTATTTTCCCGCTCTCTCTTCATTCTTTTGCTACCCACCAACCATGATCCATGTGTACAAACCCTCCCTCCTCTTACCTTGCCCTCGCCCTTGTTACATTTTCTGTATATATATAACTCTGAAACGAACTTAGCTTGTACTCTGAAGAAAGGGAGTCCTCTCCCTGAAACGTCAGTAAACTTATTTCTTTTTTCTACGTCTTTCTCGTTTGTCTCTGCCTCTACTAACCTATATATATATATATAATATATATCTTTATATATATATATATATATATATATATGATATATATATTTGCTGCAAGGGCTTGCATTTGTAACCGTAACCGTTCATAGATGCAATTATCACTTGGTTCTATTTTATTTCCTAATTCTCAAGACCGCTTCTTGTGCTTTGGAATGCTTCTCACTAATCGGTTACCGAAAATATCCTTAAGTAGACGCAACAATAGGTGAAGTTTTCCTCGCCTTTTTTCCAAAGTTTTGTTAGTTCTCGCCTTCCAGTAGTTTCTCGGCCGTTATTGCATTCCTAATTATTGTCTCAAATTCTTTCGTGATTTTGCCTAGATCTTGTTAGAACTTTTTTCAATTTGCAACATTTTTTCAATTTACGGTATTGTTTACTGTGTGGCTTACTTCCTTGCAATCTTAACAAGTGCCGACTACCCGTTTTACGCCCCGCTCATATCCTAACCACAATTTACGCAAACAAATAAGTAAAATTTTAATAAATAGTTAAATAAAACAATTCAACTAAGGCTTCATTATTGAGACGAAAAGACCTGCCAGCATCAAAGCCTCGGAATCTTTTCGCAAGGGCGATACAAAAAGACGCTTCGTCCTTCTGCGTTCACGATGTGGCTTCAGCAGAGAGCTAATTTGTAGCACATGACCTTTTATGGTGGGTTCTTGATCCTGGCATTATCTCGATGGTTAGTATACTAAATGATCTGCCAAACAACTTCCTTACATATGCCGCGGGCCCATGCACATTAGACGATAACGATGGACGCAAATCTTCAGTAGTTAGACCTAAACAATGTCGCTCCCATGGGAACGCTCCCAAAGTGAAGGAGTGATTTGCTCAAAACGAGATTTGCTAAAACTCCGACAGCATTTTACCGCTCAATACCGGAGAAGTTGCTGGTGCCAAAAGCCAGACAGGTGAGCCAAGATAAAAGCATGGAGGAAGGCGTGGTTTAGTCATGGCGGACTTCGAAACTGTTTCTCCCCATCTGTTAATGAAGGCGGCAGTTATCCACAATTTTTATGGTTTCGCGATGTCCGGGGTGGGCGTGATCTCTTAGACACCAAGGCATTACAATAGTATCGTGTCCACGGTACGCACACAGCGGCGTGCGTCTATGCAAAAGAGAAAATGCGAGAAGTCATAGTATGCAAGTAAGTAGTGTACACACAGGTCACAATCGGCAGTACTGTTTTCCTGCCGATCATGCCAGCCAGGGTACGGCTGAAGCTTTCCGTGAGACCTTTTATGTGCGGGTGGGATGCAGTGGTGTTGCGCTCAGCAGTACCACATCCCTTAAGTACGAGTTCTATCACTTGGGACAGAACAACCCTCCCTCGGTAAATAAGGATATCACGTGGTTCCCTATGGCGCATACTCAAGCGCCGAATTCGGAAGCAGCAACTTTACGCGCAGTGACGGCGCACAGTGGAGCAGGCTCGGCGTACCGGGTGAAGTAGCCGACGGCAACAACTAAATAGCGGTTTCCCGCTGCAGTGCAAAGAAGAGGCCTATAGACGTCTCTGTTGACGCGATAGATAGTCGCGCTCGGCATAGCAGCGGCATGATGAGACCAGTTTCAGGTCGGGTGTTGATTTTCGGCGTTTTCAGTGGCCCTTGTATTAAGTAAGCAAAAGTATGGTTCGTAACGACAAGCAAAAAAATCATGAGCAAATACCACTTTATCATCCAGGTGGAAAAAGCACGTCTACAATTGGAGTTAAGCGAAAAAAAATTGTCTGCCATCACCTTACAGAGGAACGAATGAAGGTTTATTTATTTCCCAAGCAAGTTTATGGCCATGACCAAAAAGAAAAAAAGTTGCAATCATGCAACTTGACGGGCCCTACAAATCCATTTACAGTTGGAGACAACAGTGTATCCGCATAAACAATACAATACAAAAAAGGACAATAAAAAAGAAAGTATACACTTCTATAAAAAAGAACGCACACAAATAACGTTGAAGAAAAAGAAAGAACTAGAAGGGGTAACACAGACAACTGAAGGGGAGGGGAGGGCTGCAGGGGTGCAGAACGGAAATCACTCCACTACATATTCTTATGTAGCATTAGAGAAACAATCGTCATAAATTATATACAGGCGTTCAATCCAACCTTCGTGGTTTCACAATGCATGGCATTCAATACAAACAACTCCAAATTGTAAGAAAAAAAGATAAGTTTACACGTGTGGCGGTGTAACACTGAAATGCAAAAAAGGCTGGTTAGTTTCGTAACGCTAGGTGGTTAATTATGCTAGCACCTGAACACAACGTTGCATCAATTCTATTGAATGGCAGACTGTTCAGTAATTTCGGAAGCTTGTAAGAAAGAATTTGCATGGCATAATTAGTGCGTGGGTGCGGGACATACCAGTGTTCTAGTCTTCTTGTGGTTTAGCTGGGAACAATTACTTTCAGGTTTGCTAGACTAACAATAAAACCTTTTCTGCTTTTTATTTTTTTTGCGGTGAGTGCAAGGCGGCTGGTAAAGTGGTGCTGTACTTGGAGCACACTGAACAGGGGTGGAGTGGCGGCATTATACGGGGTGTTGCAAACCGAGCGAATTATTCTTTTTTGTAGGCGAGACAAACGAATGATATTTGACGCGGTGGTCATATAAGACAGCAATAGTTAGTAAGCTGGCAAAAAAGGATTTATAAATTAGTAGTTTCAGTTGACAAGGAAAATACCAAAGTGAATATACTTGTCCTTCAACCTGGGAAAGTTTACTTGTTAAAAAATATATATGCGCATTCCAAGATATGGCCTGGTCAAAGTAGACACCGAAGGTTTTTGCGGAAGCTACCGTTTCTATTTGTGACGAGTTTATTTGGAGAGTGAAATGAGCATTTATATGTCTGCCTTTCGCTCAGAAAAGAATTGCTTTCGTTTTGTTGGCGTTTATGTTTAAGCCATTTTTCACGGACCATACTTGCATAATATTTAGCACAGTGTTTGCGATCATGATTAGGTTGTGGGGAATTTTGGATTTAAATAGTAATGTGCTGTCATCCGCGGATGCAATATATTTGGTATCATGGTCAATGTTAACAAGATCGATGTACAGTATGAAGAGAAGGGGACCTAAAATACTGCCTTGGGGGACACCAACATTTACTCGTTTGAGTTGTGAAGAAGCGCCATTTATATGCGTTAGTTGATGTCTGTAACCTAAATACGATTTAATAAGTTCTTGGGTGACTCCGCGAATACCATAGTATGCCATTTTATTAACTAGTAATTGGTGATTGATGCTGTCAAAGGCCTTGCTGTAATCTATGAACACTTCCAGATTTTAAAATAATTTCTTTTTGCTCCAGCAAAGCGAGCTCCACAGACCTGTGTTTCCTAAAACCATATTGACTTGTTGTCGATAGCTTATTATATTCAAGGAAATCATATATACTCTGAAAAATATTCTTCTCGAGTCCTTTGGAAAATAAAGGCAATATGGAAATCGGCCTGTAGTTGGATATGCTTGTTTTATCACAATTTTTAAAAAACTCGAAAAAATTTTGAAAGTTGCATTTTTCGCGGAAATACACCGAGAGACAGACACGGATTGTATATGTGCGTTAGGACGGCGGGTATAATATCGATCACAAATTTCAGAGGTTCATTTGTATGTTATCTATGTCACATGTTCTGATATTTTAGAGCAAAAAACACATTTATTATTTCTGTTGCTGTAGTAGGTGCCAAAAAATTGTACTGCTACAAGTATGCGTGATATACTCGCACGCGTCATTATTTAGAATGGCATCACTGGATTGAGTAAAAAGGTCGTTGAAAGGCATCAGTAACTAAATTTGCGGGAACATCTACTCCGTCCTTAATTATTTTATCTATCGACAATCCTGTTTCAGTTCGGTTTAATAACCTGTTAGGTGTTTTCCAAACTTTTCGTGTATCATTTTGACATGACTGAAGAGAATCAAGATAGTATTGAGTTCTAGCTTTCGGAAGTCTATTTTTTAGTTTATTTCTTATTTTCATAAAATTTAATAGATCTGTTGGGTCCCGAGTGCTGAACTCATCATATAACTTCTGTTTCGTTTTGATTTTTAGAAAAACGTATCTGGTAATCCATGGCTTCCGTATCTTAGGAGGATAAGGGGGATGTTCAAGGAAGGGAAAATTGTTTTTGTAAGTAGCTTAAAGGCAGTTAAAAACATTTCTAATGCTGAATCGGCTTGTTGCTGACTGAAAGGTTCCTTCCAGTCGAATTTCTCCAATTTAACCCGGAAGGTAAATAATCGGTTCTGAGTAATGACTTGAGTCATTGGTTTGCTTTTTCTCATTTTTAATTTTTAATTCCATCGTTCAAAGTAAGAAATTTGGCATATGATCGCTTAAAGCATCAGAGCAAACACCTGATTTGGCATCTTCTAGGGGGCAATACAAAGGTCAATGCAAGTGCTTGTGTGACACGTTATTCTGGTTGAGGCTATGATAATATTAAAATAACCTTGTGAATTCCTTAATATTTCAAACGAACGCTTTACTGCTGTGTCCTCGAGCATGTTAATGTTATAATCGCCACCCCAGATGGAACTTTGTTAATTATTATCGCCATATTCTAAAAAATACTTCTACAAAGGGAAAGAACCGCTCAAAGTTCTCGTTCGGTGGTGGTTAAAAAAACAGAGTATACAGTTCTGGCACACAAAACACATATCACTTGACAATCACTTGAAATCAATTGTACTGGTCAATATTGCTCGCATTCAAATTTTCATTTACAAGTAACCCAACACCACCACCACGCGATGCTGTTCTGGATTTCGCAAACCAGACGGCAGGTGCACTGCAAAGGCTGAATGGCATATCGTTAACGCCGGAGCTTCCCTTGGAGTTTCTTGAGAAATAAATAAATTAAGAAATATTTTGCATTTCTAAGCACGTATACACTTGTGGCACATAGGCACACACATAGGCACATAGGTGGCACATAGCTAAAAGACCGTTCTAAATAAGGAATGCAAGCCCTTGGCAGCCTCACTCTGTTACCTGTTCTCATGACACTGCCAATTTGGTGACTCCCATACGCCTAATGGAACTCGCCCTTTTCTGCGCAGCTTCAGTGAGCTTCTGCCCATGGGAGCGACGTCCCTAGTTCTAGTGCATAAAACACGCGCAAGATAAATTCGACGAAAACGGGCGGCATCACACGACTGGTGACGTGTGGTGACGCGGCTTCATCCTGTGCAAAGAAAGTAGGATGTCGAGTGTTGGCTACCCAAAAAACTGCTTATTATTTCTAACATTGCCACCGCTAAAAAGGACAAGTTTTATGGTTAGAAGGGTAGTAATTATATAATATAGCTGCAACGTTCGGTTGCATGTACCTCCTACGCTGTTTTGACTTGCGTTTCCCCTCTTCACAAGTCCATGTCCGTCACATTAAGGAAACTGAAAATGTCGTCTACGTTAAAACCTGAGCTGTTTTATATAATACCCATAATATTCCGAATAAGCATATCTTGCATGAACAAAGTTAATCGCTTGACTACGAGCGATGATATAAAGCGACGATTTCTGTGCGTTGCTGATGCCGTCATTGGTTCAGTGAAACGCATGTTTATCCGACTGGGTCAGCTGGACACGTACAAAGCAGTTTGATTTTGGACTTTAACTCAAGTCGCATTGGTTTAATAACCTGTTGCAGCAACAAGCCGATTTAGCATATGAAATGTTTTTAACTGCCTTCAAAGCTGCCTACAAAAACAATTTTCCTTCCTAGAACATCCTTCTCGTCCTTCTAAGATACGGAAGCCATGGATTAACCTACCTTCTTTCAAGAAAGGAGCTATGTGTTTTTTATTTGGGAGTTCTTCATGCGAAGTGATGCATACCACGATTTTGAACTTACCGTCACCAGGAGGTGTCTGAGCACCTAAAAAATTAAAAAGAGAAAATTTCTCTGACTAATGTGAAAGCTTCTGGTATCATTCGAGAAACGGGAGTACTGATTGGTTGTACTCGTTCCTCGTGATTTTTTTTTCTAAATATTTTACCAACCCCCTCTGAATGAATGGACGCGAGAGTAGCTCGGCATCATTTA
The DNA here is from genome assembly GCA_013339765.2 of Haemaphysalis longicornis. Taxonomy (NCBI): domain Eukaryota; kingdom Metazoa; phylum Arthropoda; class Arachnida; order Ixodida; family Ixodidae; genus Haemaphysalis; species Haemaphysalis longicornis. The sequence continues at coordinate 19,661,498 of CM023454.1, forward strand.
CACTTTTGTTAGCTCCGCGAGCACTACACTGAGTATCAAGGATCGCTGAAGACGTGGTCTGGTCCACTCTCTGCAACCATTCACAATAATGAAATCGATGTAGTAGGTAACTACGAGAGCCAGAAGATCGGCAAACTTCTCCGACAAGCCATCCATGTGCCCGCTAACCTCGTTTCCGTACCCTTCCCCTCTCTACATAATGCGGAGCAACTGTATTTTCCACTCGCACATACGTAAGCCCCTGTGGCTGGAAATTACACTTATCCAGATGCTTGTAGTCATAAAGTAATCACAATAGCTTGTAGGGCGCACAAAGGGCAGGGAAGAATAACGCAGGACAATTAGACGACAAACAACTGATTTATTCGTTACTCTAGCAAGAAATGTTCACAATAATTGTGCATTTCCTGCCATTCATTATTGTCGGTTATGAAAAGGAAGAATCCAGTGTACAGAGGAATAATTCGGTAATGTCAACGAGGTACAACACGCTTGTCATTTAAATACCGAGTGGATTGCTGCCAGTGTGTCTAACTCGTACCGCCTAGGCTTCCAACAAACAACTTCGTGAATTGACCGTAAAATTTGATATAATCTGGGGTTGGAAACCTGGGATACCTATAATAAGCATTGCCAACTGGTATGACCGATTTTGTGTGGTCACCGAAGAAATCATTCTTAAGGGGCAAAGTACGACTCGCGAAGTTTTCTACTCTGCTCTGGACCCATTTTTATAACTAAGCGCTGCGACGCGTATCAACCTAAAAACAATACATTGGACAGGTAAAACTGCACCATGAGGCGGGCAATGAGCCTTCGACAACTCCATCCACTGTCCGTATGAAGTGGCCCGAAACGGGCAAACGTAAGCGGCGATGGTGTCACCAAGCGCTGATTTTCAGCGAGTCGACTTCAGTGTTCAGTTTGTCCAAAAAAACGCCGCCATTAGCGGCGTTGACCTAGAGATGAAAAAATCAGACATGAAAAAATTGCCCCACCACCTTCGACACCTGAACGCATCTTCAGAGGTAGAAAGGCGCTCGCTCAACATAGCGATTGTGAGCAGGAGCTGAAAGGTTTGACTCGAGCCAACTCTTCGACGTCCGCCTGACGAGAGCGGCAGTGTGTAACGCAACGTAGTTCACAATCGCTCTAGGTACACTCATGATGTATGTTTTGCCGCGTATATGTGCCGCGTTACACTAGAGCCACTCGCATCAGCGAGTTTGATAGTGCTACTCTGTTCAACGTTCAAGGTGAAGCTTAGGTGTCCTCGAATTTTATTACAGATTCACTGCTAACCCATCTCCAGTAATTCCCGGTTGTTAAAGGGCTAACTCGAGGACAAGACGTTACTGTCTCAGATCTCTACAGAAACAACAAGCAAGTCGTACGCCCAGTACGACTTTGGTTGCTCCGTCATACATTATATTCCCAGTTACCGAACGGCAACTGTCACGTACCGTGTTTGGTTTACCAACATTCCCCATGATCTAACGTCATCAATGGGTAACTTACCCATTGAACTCATCCATCACACTTCATATGCAGCATGGCTAAATGCACTCCAATAAGCAAGGTATGCATAGCTTGTAATGGGCTGCCCCGTGTCCCTATGCTATTCCCAACTCACAGGTTTCGAATGCGCCAAGCCTGTCCGTCAAGTGACCATAAAGCTGCACATACTTCTTGCTCACTCGAGCAACATTTGCAACCCTGGTGCTCAGGTGGCGTAGAAGGTGAACTCGGCAAATTTTGTCGGTTTGCAGTCCGAGAAAAATGCAGCCCACGACGTGGCTTTGAGCTGTGCGGCAAACAAAAGGTGTTAGGGTTACCACAGGTATAAAGTATTTGCGACTACTACGGCTCGTGCCACATCAAGAAACGGCTAGGTGTATCACCAGAAACAATTACACTAATTTAACTATCTTACATGCAGTCGCCTGAGCCTACTAGGAGATGTTTATGTAGTTTCCCACGCTTCCTCAGTTCACGTACGTGTCCCTAAACGACATGTCACCGACATCTGATGACGCTTCATCATTCTACACATTACTCTGTGTGATTTTTAAGCATATCTTGCAAGACAACATGTCAGTGCTTTGCCAAGATAGATGATATTTGATACAAACCTCGTCTTGAGAAGGGATATTTTGAATATTTGAAACTTACCAAATCGTAGAGTGGCTGCTCGATTGAGATAAAATTAAGAAGATGAAAATTACGATGACAAAAAGTTAGTACAAAATTCGTGTCTTTAAGGAGAATGCTTGTGCTAACACTGGATTGGCAGGAGAGCGGATTAGTTGGACTTCCTTGCCGTGTTTCTCTCTTTTGAAATATTTTAGCCACCAAATTTCCGCCAGCAAACACACGGGGAGCGTGGTGTTATTAAAAGCGGTTCCAGCTGGACGAATATTACAGTAAATTGTGTATGTTAGGCAAGTACTTGTCCGGCCTGCTTCTCAGAACCTCTAAAGGTATAATGTCGATAGGTTCAGTTTCGGCGAAGCCACTCAACTCAGACCATAAGAACAAAAAACTAGGCACGGGCAGTACGCTGCGAATTTCAGGAGACACGTCAATTTTATTCAAAGCCCACCTACATGCTCGCTGGCCTTCTAGTGGTACGTTCGTCCTGTGAACATCTTCTACAGCTACTGCGTTCTCCCTCTGCCCATACGGCAGCCACTGTAGCTTTCATGGTGATCTATCTAGCCGCTTCCATCACCTACGTGCTCGTTAGACACTGTAGGGAGGTAACAGCCGTGCGATAAGGGAATGACATGCTTGCAATGGCGGATTTAGGCGGAACTTTTTTCATGATGTAGATAAATCTGGGTTTTAGCTGAGCGAGGCGAATGACGGCAAGGAGGGCCCAACTTTGGTTAAATAAGAGTTGTCGAAAGTCAAGTCAAGTCAAATTTTATTTAACAAATACACAGAAGTGTAGCTCTGGATGGTCTCCTGGGCTAAAAGCTGCAATGAGCAGCTTGACAGGGGCCCAGAAGCCTTTCTACATAATGGGAATGTTGTAACATTCACAATTTACAGAAAGAAGAAAATAAATAACTGTACGCTTACACATCACTGGAATTAATGAAACAAAAAAGTACAGATACATTCTCACTGGTATAAGTAATGCTGGTACAATAAATGTACTCTTACATTGGAATTCTATGCAGTGCCATAAAACATACATGCGTCATAAGTACGCAATGTCAAAAGGAATAAAATTTTATAACACAAACACTGAGATACACATGGTAAGTTAATAAGATACTCGCGTGAACACTGGCTACTAACGATATTTACTAAGTTATATATAAAATCAGTTAGAAAGGATAAAAGTGAAATGAATATAAAGGAAATTAACGTGTCTGATGTTTAGGGCGAGGCTATGATTATGCCGGATATCAAACAAGGTGTAAAATGTATTGTTAGGTACCTGAAAACGCGCCAGCAGGAATCAGAATCGTCTGATAAAAATAACGGTGGTTGGAGTGGGGTATGCTCAGTTACTGGTAGATATGTGTGCACTTTTGAGGGGGATTCAGGTGTCTGTGAAGTTAGGTGTGTGCAACCTGTCTTGTCGACTGATTTGTATTGAATTCAGAAAAGAATTACAGATACACACCCCTCGCACCGGCTGCAGAGCGGCAATGAAGAGCCGGTGTGAAGGTGGGAGTGGGCCGGTGCGTCACCTGGATAAGGCCACTTTGAAGACTTCCTTTTGATTACTGTTTTGTATTATATATGTTGTTTTATAATGCGAAGGTTGTTTTCTGTTTGCTTGGCTAATGTGTGCTCCGAGTTTTTCCTTAGTAGAATATGCAAGAAAGTCCTTAGGTGCTTGTATGAGAGATGCGGCACTAACACGTCACAGCCTAGTGCTGCAGCGGCAGCCCACTGGTGAGCAATTTTTTGCCCATGGAACGCCTGTGTACACAAAGCGAACACACTATATTGGTAAACTTTTGGGCGCAGGCTGACGTTGTTGTCTTCAGCAGTTGCTTGCAGAGTCACAGTATATATTGAGTTACTCTGGTTGCTTGACCAACACGTTTTTGCACGACCGACTTGATTGCAAGATCATCGCAACGCGAAGAGAGTTCATGAAGTTTATGGATTAATGAGACTGTTCATCGATTTCCTGTCGAATGTCCCAGCGAGTGAAGGGCGGTCCATCTACAGTTAAATGGCATTGTGGCAGCAATCTTAGAAGCGTCAGTGAAGGGGTACAACTGCGGAGGGATACTTGTGTGAAGAGATCGAGTGATCAAGTGGTACTCCCATTGTACTACGGGAATGCGATACTATCAGTACTCTTGGCGCGAGGTGTTTGATGATTTTTATGGACTTCAGGTCGCACATGATAGAACACAGTTCTCAAAACAGAACAAGACCAGCTAAACTAGTGCTGTAGATTGCAGTGCAGCAATCCCCAGTTACCTCTCCTTCACTTTCATTGGCACAGGGAAAAGCAGGAAAAATTGATGTATGGTTTAAAACAAGTTATCAGCATGTGCGTCCTCCATGATAGGTCTAAAAGTATGGTCCGAGGTGAATGTCGGTTTATTGTATACAAGACAGCTATATATGTACTCTGATAACCAAGCAACAGTGTTCACATTGAGACTGCACCCTATGAATAGCACCTGCCCCAAACGTTCCTTAAGCATGGTTCAGTACCAGAGGTAGGAATGGTTCAATATCGTAAGGCCCTCTTTCTGCCGCCGCGATAAACAACACTTCTACAGTCCCACCACAACCCAAGTAAGCTGGTAAGAAACACGTAAACCGAGTTGCTTATCCGCACTTTAGTTTGGTCCAGAAAGTTTCACTTCATAACGGTTCTATTAAAAGGTTCATGTGCAGCTATGGGAGAAGGCGGGGTGGGTATGCTACCACGTATCATTACGTTTAATGAACCAATTTATTATCCTACATCGTAAACCAGAACACAGGGCGGGTCGTCCAGTGACTGGGGCATTGATTATGCGGTTTCAAAGCTCAATTTCAAAATTGCCCGAAAGGAGCGCTAACATAGATGGTTAGGGCGAACGTTGCGTTTCAACCTGTAGAGCTGTGAGCCGGTAACTATTGAAAACAAGTGCCTGGCAGCTGTTTTACAATAAACTTCCTATTCGTCAGAACCACATAAGCATTACAAATAACGCGAACACTGCCTAGTTTCACTGAGGCAATGATTTGTGCACCTATGACATGTCGTGAATTGCTGAGTTGCTAATTTCGCAATTTCATCCTCCCCCTTGTCACAACGCTGCACATGGCTATTGTCTACGCGAGCAAATCTCAGAACGCTTTTTCATGGCTGACGCATATGCGTATTGTACCAAACTAAGCGGTGTGCAACCACGGCTGGGTACGTGGCTGTGTACTGCGACGCAATTACGGCTGAGTGCTGTGGTTGTGATACGCATTAGCTATTGAAGCCTCTAAGCGCCTGGACCACGTGAGGAAGCGATGAGACTGATTGACAAGAATATATTCAAGAAAGTAACGGTAAGTTCTGACCGCCACTTGGGGGTGTACGTCTTCACCTATTCGATTTAGGCAGACTCATTTCATTAAAATTTTCCCTTGATATTCTTGAAAATAAACATAACACGTGTCATTGCAAAACACAGCTCGGTTTTAAACAATACATGCCACATGCCATGTAAGAATGTCTCGCAAGAAAACAATTCAGCGCTTTGCTATGAGAGATGAAACATCACACTTGATGACCTGTCGCTGTCAAGTAATTTTTTCAAAATTTTCTACTTACTGTAAGCTTCATCACTGACTTCGGATACCCCTAAAAATAAAAGAAATACTTTTACTGATGTGAACACGCCCAGTGTCCGCTCGACCTAAGGGTGAATCGCATCCCGATTTATTCATATTGTGTGTTATAATTTTTAGAAAAAGTGTCTCTTCTACATTATATGGAATATCGGTAATAACAATGATATTTGTCATTGTATTCTCTTAAAACAAATTGAAAGCGTCGTTAAAGAATGCACGTAGGGGTTAAAGTGATGTACAATGTTAATAACTAGACCAGAACTGGATTGAGTGCTGCAATATTCGGCTACTTATTTGAACTACCCACTCAAAAAACATCGCGAGATGACTAACACCGATTGTGGTGGCACTCTGAACAACCGTTGAGGTTAAAGTGCACTGTCTCAAAAAACTGTTATATGCACCCTGACAACCACCTATTATCTTATCTTCCATTGTCAAATAGAGCATCCAAAGTGGCTGTCATAGACTGATCTAGCCGCCAACAGTTCCTTAGTATTAGCATTACGAAGTGTAAATTTCATGCATATTTGAAGAGTGATCTTGCAACTTTATGCGGTGTCTCGTGACTGGGTCTGAAGAAATAAAAAAATACAAATGAAAGCAACCTTCATTGAAGGTTCGGCGTTATAAGGTACAAGCGGAAGTACCCGGCGATGTCCCGGTGGGCCACTGTACCAATGACACTAATGAATACAACACTCGTTGAGTTATTTTTTAAATCAGTGTGAATGATACCTGTGAGCCAGTTTTTTTCATAAATAACATGGCCCCCTACGGTAGGAGTGTGGTGACAGGAAGTCTCAGCAGATGGTGAGCGCTATTCGGACGCGCGAAAATTGAACTGATTTCTGTTTCCAGAGGGTTATCATTTAAAAACTTCGACCCGTGTCTTTCCCCGAATTAGCTCTGGGGCAACTGTGTTGACAGCACTTCCTAGAAAAACTGGTTGGATATACCAAATGGCTCAATATGTATATAGAAATTTGTTTTTGCAAATCTTTGTTTTCGTATAAAGGTTGTGTTATTAAACATTTTAAAAAGGGTTTAGATACCTGTATAAGTTACCTATCAACAAGAACCAGAGCAGTATCTGTATTGACCTGTGATAAAAAGTATCTGAATTTTTTTCCAGTGGTCTCTACTCTCTCCCATATGTAATGTTTCAAAATTTCAGCATTCTTTAGGTCCTACACGATAATCTAGATTGTGCTCATACAATGTTAAGCCGTTTGAAACAGCAGTTTGCGCAGGTGCATCTAAAAAAAACTGCGAGCAAATTAACGGGGATAGGAGCACGTGAAGACCGCACAAGCGCAGACTTGCAACTTTTTTCTTGTTACACACATCAAGGCCCTCAATGGCCAAGCGCCCTATCGACACGCCCAACATGCGTCACAGTTCTCGGCGCACTCGGCCGCACGTACGGAAAACAGTAACAGTAAAACAGTGTACAGAAAACAGAAAACAGCAGGTTTCATTGCGTGTTGATGAGTCGGTCATTTAGTGTATCGGCCACCTTATATGAAAGGTATATAATAACAAAACTAATATAACGAACAAATACAGATAAGAATATACCAAATTACAGGCGACATAACGGCACTGGTTCTTTATATGATTTAAAGGTAAGACTAGCACGTGGCTTCAGCAGGCTTCGCTCTACGCGACTGCCGCTGGTACTTTTAGGCATCGCAAAAAATCGACGAATCAATGAATCAATTCATCAATTATCTAGTACGCAAGCGTTCGGAGGGCCGACTACAAGAAATATCTCCCTAACCTCTAAATTATGTGCATGTGACTCGAGACTACGAAGGGTGTCATAGCCAATGAGTAGGACACACTGGCATTGTGGTCTAGGAGAAGCTATTCATCCTCCCAAATTCATGCCGCTTTCGCCTAATATTTATATGTTGATACCAGAAAACGTTCTGAATTGTTTAGGGTATAAATGAGCTAAGAAATTACACGCCGTCATTTTGTGCTATTGCAATGAAAGTGAAGCCACCAAGAAACAGCAAATAGGTTTTTGTTTACTTCGCGCTAAGAAACCAATTCCTTTTGTGCATATTAAATAGCGATTAACCACGTTTAAATGCCCGTATGAGCGGACCTGTGGCCCTTAGTATGATTTCTTACTGCTCGAAGGTCCGAGAAAATTTAACAAATCTTCCTACCCGGAACCCAGTGTAGATTACTGCAAAATACGAAGCGTAACAATATTATTCACTTATTTAAACAAAATCTCTTAGCCGGGCATCAGGCCTTTATTTTCGCACCATTTATTAGCATTAAAGATGTGCGCACATTAGGTGCTTCGATGCTATAGGCTTGATTATAAAGTGAGAGTTTGCGAAAAAACAAGCCTTAATAGACATCACTTGCTGCAAAAGTATAGGAGTTAGATCACAGTAAAATGGGTAACGGATACGCGGTCATCAATTTCTAATTTCGTGTTTCTTCGCTTATTGTCTCGTGCTGTGGAGGTTTTCATATGCTAACAAGCAATGAATTATCTTTTCGCCGCATTCGGAGATCTCGCAATACTGGCGCCCATGTGTTGGATGAAGACTCAACGGTCACGATCACAAGATACTTTATATTCTAGTGTAAGCAAGGTCCGCTACCAGAAACTTGGAAACATGAAAAAATACCAGGGAGATTCAAGCCCGGTCAATCACTTCTCCTTTTAGCACCTCATTTGGATATCACTTACGTCATGTATGGAAAGAGGCCTGAAGAACGTGTTACTTGCAAGATAGGGCACTGTCGAACGAGGAACGCGATACTATGATTACATTTGGGGTAGTACTTTCACGGCAGAATATACTTGTGTAAACCATAGGATGGCCGTGTGTACACGTGTGTAAACCATAGGATGGCCGTGCTCCACTTTGAAGGAGTTACGTCGGGCTCGGTAAATATTTATGCAAGGGACACCACAAAACGTAGTTCTAGAAAACGGGCTCTTTAGGTATATTACCAATTTGTCCAGACTGCTGCAAAATCCCAAACATGGAGAGATTCCACGTCGATAATATAACTTTGGGGGTCCAAGCAAAAAATACAACACAAAAGTTCAAAAAGTAAGGCAACAATACTGTTGTGACTTCCTCGTCTTCACCCCTTCTAGCAGACGACGCTAATCATCATCATTTTCGTCATGCTCTTTACGAGCTGCCGCATGCTCTCGTGGCTGCGGCGGCTCCCGCCCGCTTCTTCTTCTAGTTTCCATTAAAGCCTCATCGCATCACGACGTGTCGCTCCGCTTTCTGAGCATCGCGCCGCAGCTGGAGAACCCAGAGGTCCAACACATGGTGCCGAGAACCCGGGACTTCTAGCCGACGGCAAGCACATCGACGCATGGAGCCGCGAATGCAGAGGAAACGACGCGGCGCCTGCGATCTTGGCAAAAGTTCACAGCTGCGTGCGACCAATGGAACAGCAACTTCGGCGACGCCTCAGACTACCGGCGCAACTGGATGCCCTTCTAGCGGAAGCGGAAGGCCATATACAGGAACATCGAGAGGCGACACCATCGGTGGTAAGTGTACTGCTCGACTGAATCGGCGCATTTTATGCACAGATTGAGAACGTGGATGATGCGGTTTTCGAGGAGACACCAGACGACTTGCTAGAGAGTGAAACGTTAGACGCCGGGCAGTACCGCGACAAGGTTGTCACCTTGACGTCTAGTCTACGTTTCAAGGTGCAGGAATGCCGGTCTTCGACGCCACGCCCGGCGACCGTTCTTTCAATACCAACCGGCAAGCACACATCTCCACTAGCAGAACATCCACAGCAGGACTTAGACGCACGGAAAATCACTCGGGTGCCCTCTGGAGATAATTCGAGTCCTGGAATTTTACCGCCTACTTTGACCACCAGATTCAATCTGTGCTAAACTGGCACCCAACGTACAGCCCAACTACCACAAGACTCCACATATATGGACGATTCCCCCATTGAAGCAGAGCCCACTAACGAATCGATCAGGATGCACAAGAATGAAATCTCCCGCGAAGCTTCCATGAACATTTGCAAACCAGCGTGCAACGCCACTGCGGTCGTTTCCACCTTCGAGCATAGAATGACTTCACAGGGCAAATCCCTCTACTCGCCTCCGGGAACACTAAAAGTGCGAAGCAGTCTTCGGAACCAGCGCTTCGATACACTTTCGTTTAAGCTCCAGAACATCCTGTACTCCATCGAGGAGTCACAGAGAACTGAAACTCTTCTTGAGCGAAAGTCTGCAAAACGAGCCGAGTCAATGAAATACAAACGCAAAAAGAAAGAGCCGAGCCAGAAGACGTAATGCCGAGCCCAACGGGAGACATCAAGTGAAAATTGTTGCGCTGCAGACACCGAACAAACAGAAGTGAAGACAGCAAGATGTCCATGGAGGAAAACAAAAGAAAATGCAGCAAAAGCACACCCTCCCTGAAGGTCCGACACCTGCCAGAAAAGCTTTCCGTTTGCACCAACTTTCCCTGGTTTAGGTTTAGAAACCTTTCCTCCTCCTACTTTATTGAAACGACTGTGGCTTCCAAAACACTGTGAACAAATTGCATGAAGCGACAGGTTAGGCAGTGGAAACACCGATGGCGGAGGAAGCGCTCTCTTTACGGCGGACGACTGATGCACGGGAATCTCAAATCCAGCCAAGAAAAAGACACTTATGGAAGGACAGAGCCATTCTACTCGGCGAAGAAAGCGTTGTTTGGACGTTACAGAACTCTTGCCAGCTGCTGCACATCCGACCAAACTTAGGGAACAAGACAACACAGTGCTATTCGTTGGAAGACAGCACCAAGATAGCTCTGTCGTTTAGCAAAAACTCATGAGCAGACGGAATGGGCATAGTTAGGGTGTACTCAACTTTTGCCCAGCGACACCACAGTGAAGAGATCCGTACAGCTACTCCACCCTTTGGAAGCCACCTAGCGTCATCTGTCGGCGGGGGAGACTGTTGTGACTTCCTCGTCTTCACCCCTTCTAGCAGACGACGCTGATCATCATCATTTTCATCATGCTCTTCACGAGCTGCCGCATGCTCTCGTGGCTGCGTCGGCTCGCACCTGCTTCTTTTTCTAGTTTCCATTAAAGCATCATCGCATCACGACGTGTTGCTCCGCTTTCTGAGCATCGCGCCGCAGCTGGAGGACCCAGAGGTCCAACACATACTTATTACACTTTTTACAGGTAGGTATACAAGCGGTGCAACAGCAGCCCGAAAGACAGAAACAATGTGCCTTCTTACAGCACATAAACTGTCCGAACCAATCAAACTAGAAAAGCTGCGGCCAATCATCCGCATGTCCTGCTTAGTCAAACTCTTAAGTAACAAATATATAGTACAGAATGACAACCTTCCTGAAGAACCGCGACCTCTGGCCCTGAAGTAATCGAGCTTCGGTCTGGGCTCATCGTCTTTGTTTCTAGCTTCTAAATCAATCAATACGTCATAAAGTACACCGGCAAACGCCGCCATACATACTCTGGAGATTCTGAAAGCTATTAACTTCAGAAAAGATGTCCTTCTACAAGAAACCTTTGCACTCTACGCAGGACAAAAGACACAATCCTGCTTTATTACCTTCCTTACGAACACAATATATTCCTCGGAAGTATGCATGCCATCAATTGAATTATTCCGCACTTCCAAGAAGTTGCCCACAACCAGGTGGTGATCTATGCGGACCTTTCTCGTCTTGAGCATTGCCTAGATACAAACAGTGGGCAACCCTCACGCGCACAAACTTTAAATTCTATAATGACTGCCAATGATGTCACAATACAGGCGTATGCAAAGAAAATTCCCCATTCGAGACTATCTCAACAACTGAGCCAAAATTATTTCCACACTATTCAACCAAATGATTCTTCCATTCTCTGTACCAAAGTGGAAACTACTCGTATTACACCGACCGGAAACGAGATTCTAATAACACTAGAGCGTCACCGTAAGCGTCGGAGAACACACAGCGCAGGGGTAAACCAATAAGAAATTATAGGTGTCGACATGCAGAAAAACAGAGGCCGAACCGACACAAAAGATGCCCTCTTCAACCACACCCTGCAAAAAAGCGGGCTCCTGAGACGTATCACAAACAGGTGGCATTGCAACGCAACCAAGTGGTTCAGAGCTTCGTCGTAACAAGATTCTGCTGCCCCACCTCATTCACTAACCAGCGCCAATGCAAGCGCGACGCCTTGTTCCGACAAGCATACAAATGGGCTCTCCTGCTCTAGTAAACGCGCAAACCGACATAATTCTCGTAATGGGTGTACACAATAAAGTACAAGAACTCCTTAGAATAACAACACTCCTTAAATACCTAATTCAGGCTGGCGCTAACCGTCACGGGAGGAAAAATGGTGCAGCCACCAAACTGCGTCCTTTTGTATTTCCCAAGAAACATGACTGAACATCGCATAACATACGTGTCAAATAGACCCATCTATGAATGCGTCCCGCTTTCTACAGGACGGACGCTGCTGGCACGAGAACAACTCCCAACCAAGCACTATACCTTATAAGAACACACATTGCACGTTGACGAGTCCAGGACATAGGTACGTAGGGTGACACCCAGGTACGCGCCGAACTCCACACCGAGCACTATACCCCTTAAGAACGCACATTGTATGTGGACGCAGCCCAGGACATACCAGAGGACGTCTCCACTGTAGACATGACAAGTTTCATTTCCAACGCACGTATTGAATCTATTACCGCGAGGACAAAGAGTGCGCAACAGATGTTAATAGTACAAAAAAAAGAGCGATGTCAACTTCCGGACATGATCTGTTTCTGATGTAGCGTAAGCAGTGACCTGTTCTAATAATGAAAGCGTTGTCACAGTAGCGGCACGCGAAGAAAACGTCCACAATTGCAGTGGAGAAATCGGTCATATAGACCTTGAGTCATGCAAACTACTCTACATCCACACTGAGTGAGTCTCAGCAAGCACGCGAGATTCTAACCAAGGCACCTTATCCCCCGTTGCTTTCGTCATAAGGAGCCCAAGATCACCCAATCAACCCTGGAGCTGTTCTATTCGCTGGCGCACACCATTTCTGCCAAGGTGACAACAACGTAGCCAATCACCAAGATCGAATATTGGCAACCCGAGAATGACTCTCGCTACCCCTAAACATGCTATCTTCGCTGCATATTGCCGTGTGGCTGTCACATTCCCCGGTTGCCAACGTTATTTACAACTCCGTAGGCACTAGCCACCCACCCAATCATCGTAAAGGCACACCGATGCCTTGTTGCGAATCCTTTTATCTCGCAGCTTCCGTCAATGAGGCACCCTCATCGTCGCGCGTTCGCCACACTTCTGGTCCTCTCTGCCACGCTACACTGCACTATATAACCCCCATTCGGTTAAAGTTTCTTCAATCGTCACCCCCCGCACCTCTAGTCACTTCTCTGTGTGCGCGTCGTGTGTATCTGGGACAGTGCAGTCTGAGGACAAGAACCATAAACCACAGCCATGCCCCCCACCCTGAACCCTGATACCAATAAAATGGACTCCTCCCCTTTTTGGCTACGGTTTTTTACTAATGCCTGTAAGCCATACAAGTGTGTAGGTAGCTTGGCCCCGTAGCGTCCCACAACGAAGAATTCGTAAAATACGTGATAACTTTTTATTATATATTTCTTTTTATTTATCATATACTGCGAATCGTATAAGGTCCAAGCAGAAAAGGTACAGCAAGTTTGAAGGTAAAACAAAGGTACAACAAAGTTACAACAAAAGTGTCACTAGGATACATTCAATGAAAGAAAAACATGGCAATCACCATCAACTTTTAGTCGTTTCCATAAGGCTGAGTACACCCACTGCAACACAACCCGTAAGCAAAGCACCACACTCTTAGGCACACAACATGTTGTGAAATCAAACAAGTATTGTGAAAGTCAGAAAACAAAACGCATTTTATTGTGGAATGAAAAGTAGAATAGAGTTTCGGGGAAACAAATTCCACTCAGTGATGGATTTCGGGAAAAAAGAGCGTTTGTATATATTAGTTCTTGCGAAGATTGGCTTGATGCTGCAGCTATGTTTGTGACGGGAAAGCCTGGTAGAATCTTTTATCATGTAATTTTCTGGCTTTATTTCTAGTTTAAAAAAATATATCACACGAGTAAGTTAAGTCGAGCAGCTCGTCGTCTGTCCTCAAGAGGTTCAAGATTTGCCCACTGCAACATCGCAGAGGGGGAATCGCGACGTCTATACCTACTGTAAATAAAACGCGCTGCCAGGCGCTGAATTTTTTCTATCTTTTGTATATTCAGTAAACAACCTTTCAGTAAATAACCTTTATTTTGTAAGGTATGCCCACTTTCGTAAGTGAATATTAGCCTTGCGCTCTTCAGAAATTAGATATTACGATTCCACTGGTTGAGAACGATTTATCCTGCTTATATTTATTTTTTTATTGGCGTCTCCTCCGGGCACAGGGGCATTACAAGGGAGAACGGGAGATCACAAAGTTATTTCACAATGATACAGCAAGCAACAATACAAAAATAAACAGCTCTTTACAGGAAAGACAAACGTTGCAATAGTTAGATCAGACAATACGCAGCAGAATACAGCTCCTTACTCAAAGCACCGTAAAAGTTTGTCCTACAAATGACATAACAGGTCCTTCCTCCAATAAACTAGGAGTGCACAAGTCAGGGAATGTCACAATACAATGTAGGCTCGCCTTTATTTGAAAGGGGCAAAGAATCACTGGACAAATCAGGGAAAGTAAATATATTATAGCCAGTGAGTTAATAAATATTCTAGCAACTGAGCGTGTGAAAGCCGCGATTTCAGCAAATGCTCGCGGCACTTTATTCCGTTTAACAGAGGTGCTCTGTAGAAATTAACCGTGAAAACACTGGGTGACAATATCGGATGTCTACTCCGTATTTTCGGTCTACGCGCGTTGATCTGTAGAATATATTTGTCAGTAACATACCGTTAAGAATGCAATTTCTGTGATATATGTGAAATAGGTGCAAACGAGATTTTTCCCTGTGGAACCTGAGTAGCTTTAGTGAAACGTTGTTGTAACTGTGGTTAAGCTGGACTTGAGATGGCATTTTGAATACGTGAATCTAGATGAACGATTTTGAACCGCCTCAAGTTCGTTGGTGAGCAATACCACATGAAGATGACATACAGGAGCCGCATGTTTCCATTTTTGAACGTACCAAAGTTTTACCCTAAATTAGTTTCAGAGAACTAGGCAAGTAAGAAAGCGTCTGCGCATATAAAACAATACATACGGTTACCATTACTAGCGAAGTAGTCAAGATATTAGTACGACGGCACAGCTGAAGTTTGGTTCGTATTCTGAAGGTGTGATGAAGCTGAGAAAGTCTCATGCTTTTACGCTTATAAAAGGTTTATTTTCAATTTTCGCAGTCGTCACCAATCTGAAATACCCTCGACGTCTGATTGCAGCTGTGTACCTCGGTATTTGTTCGTCATTTCTTTGTAAAAAAGCAGTCATGCGCAACAAGACTGACACACGGCCTGATGTTAACTAGAAGGTAACTTACATAAATTCAAAATAGGAGAGCTTTGAGAATGAACCATTAGGATACACCTAATGAAACCGTGGATGCATTTTGTGCGTTCATGAGTTCAATGACATTGATTAAAATGTAAGAGGAGCAGCATCGCGCACTAACGTGATTCAAACAATTTACCACTGTGCTCATAAAATTCTAGCACTCGTGATGAATATTAACTCCCTAATACATGGCGGTTTATTTAGCGAAAGCTTTTGTCCCTTAATGAACCTTCCATCGAAGTTGCGTGATCATAGCAGCATCCAACGACTCCTTAATAACTTTCAAAACACGGCAAACCTCAACATCATTCACTCATCTATCCTCTCCTCACCAAGTACCAATGCATGTGGAGTCTTCGCAAATTGTTTCGTACATCGTACAGCGATGCATCAAATACCCCTTTCTCCCGATTTCTCCAAGAAGCACTGCGAGCAGCTGCTAAGGCGCTCTCACCCCTGGTCCAGGCCTGCCTTGTCAACAGCGCCACAGATGTTTCCGATCGGCACAAAGCTCATGCGGCAAGTTCAAATGACGTGCTCCTTTTCTGTTTTTCTACCTCAGTGTTTCATAGGCAGGCTGGTATGTTAGCACAGTAAACTGTGAAACATATTTTGAGCTCACATAACGTGCTCCTTCTGTTTTTCCACCTGTGTGCTTCATAGGCATGCTGGTGTGTTATCACAGTAAACTCTAAATATATTTGCTAGATATTCCAGCTAAGATGTCTACAATGCGATAACTGTACTGCTTCGACCCACAATGCTGCAGAGACCATCAGCGCATTTTTTGAACGCCACCTGCGACTCTCAATGTCTCATTCGCCGCGTGGCCTCAAGGAAACCTTAAATAACGAAGGAACGACATAGGTTGTCTTACGCTGTCCAAACCATTACGAAATAGACGGGTCGTGATCAGCCAAGAAGATTTTGTTTCCTGGCGGTGAGTGCACGTGGCTGTTGCCACAGAAAGGATGCTTGAAAAGCTTTAAAATGGCAGAAGAGAACAGATTCTACAAGATAAGTTCCGCACAACCCTAAAAACTACCGACAATTAGTATGCTTCTGAATACGAAATTTGCGCTCACCGCAAACGGCAGTCTTCTCGGACAGGGTGCAAATCTCCTGCGCTTCAGGAAGTGATTGTGTGATCAGCCGACCCACGGCGGCACGGTCTACTCTGCCGTTATCTCGCTGAGCGTCGGCACCGTCGAGCATGTCTTTGCAAATAGTGTTTGAACCTCCCGCACAAATGTACCATGGTTCGAATGGGTCACGAACAGAGCAGGAGCGTCTTGCAAAAGTGCGAGGGGGAAGCAGTGAGAGCCTATAGCAGCGGGCGCCGCCGACACCCCACGTTCCTAGATCTTGCCAGTTCTCTAACTGCGGAGCTCCGCCTGACGCCTTTCTGTTGCGCTCCGCGTGGGGGCGTTTGTGACGGAGTTTGCCCGACGAAGCGCCCGACCCGGACGGCCGGATGACTGTCGTGGGCAGCGAGCGGTGGTGTGTTTGGTAACACTTTCGCGAGTACTATTGTATACCAACAAGTTTTTGTGCCCCATGCTGGCAACTGTGTGAACCATGCCACGCTCTTTCATGTCAGCGTGTAAAAGCGGATACGATTCCGTTCAATCTGCTAGTGAGAAGAGACATTTTTTCAAGCCACCCCGAGACGCTGAACGCCTTGCACTATGGCAGCGAGCAGTGCCCAGACTGGACAGAAAGCTTTCTAGCATATCTTCTGTTTGTGACCTTCACTTCCGCGATGAGGACATTTCGAAAGTCTTTGTGCACAACATTTGGGGTGAGGTGGTAGCGATACCGCGCGACAAATGGGCACTGAAAGACGACGCCGTGCCTCGGCTGTTTCCGAATTGCCCGAGCTACCTTTCCAAACGGACACGGAAACGCAAAGCACCTTTTCGCAGACTCTCCCCAGCAAAAAGCAAGCGCCGAAAAGGGAAAGGTGAGCAGTCGATTCCAGAAGTCCGTGATGGCAACGTCGAAACAGAAAACAGTGTGTCGACGGATAATACTGAGCCTTTATTTGACGTGCTAACTAGCTTGGCCAAAGAGAAACAGAAGATCGACGGTTGGTCTATTGGCGTTGCCCAACAAACGGCGCTGTTGTAGAAGCTCCAGATGAGAAATAACATTCCCCGTGTGGAAACGTCCGTGGCTCAGTCGGAGAACCTCAATTTGACTGTTTGCTAGAATGCTCAACTTGTGCCTCGCAGCGACAACGCTGGGGAGCCCAGCATTGCATTAAAGTCGTTTGATGACTTGAAATGCTTGATGCACAACATTAATAAGCTTAATCTGTGCCAGGCATGCCCCCCCTGAAAAGTACCCGAAAATCGCTTCATCAGTGTTGGCCACAAAAGAAGGTGAAACGTGGAGACGCAACACCTGGACTGTATTCAGCTTCAATGCAACATGTGCTCAATGTAGGACCTTGAAGAAGCTTTTCTGCAGCAAGCAAAGAAGCAAAAAGACTGCAAGAAAAGAAAGCAGAGGGTGTGCTTGAAGTCGATGCGACGGAAAGCAATCCGTGCAACCTCAAGGCGAGAACAAATGAAAGAAGAACTTGTTTTGATGAAGAGGCAGCTGAGTGCAGTTACGGAGGCAATTGACAGCACTCTTAGGGTTCTTCCTTCCAGGCACCAGTTGGCCTTCAAGACAGCTGTCATGGCAGCGAAAGCAAAATCAAAAAATGGTCGGCGATATGATGCGCAGTGGCTAATGACCTGTCTACTACTACACATTTCAAGCCCGATGTCCTACACTTTGATCGCTGACATGCAGCTGCTACCGCTACCATCAAAGACTCGCCTTCGCCAGGTTATAAAGGGCATTCCCTGCAAGTATGGTTTCCATCAAGTTGGGCTCAACAGCATGAAAGGCCACTTCTCGGACAAAAGCCACCTCAGACGGCAGGGAGTCTTGCTGCTCCATGAGATCAAGTTAAAGCAGGGTGTCTCCTTCAACAAGGCCTCATGCAAGATAGATGGTTTTGTTGATTATGGTGAGGTTGCAGCCCCAAGCTTCAACCAACTTGCTGACCACGCATTGGCGCTGATGTTTGTTCCGTTGTTCGAAGACTGCGTGCAACCAGTTGCAAGCTTTGCGACAAGGGGAGCAGCTCCTGGAAACGTCCTGGCGGAACTAGTCATGAGTGCTGTGCTGGAACTTCAAAAGAACAACGCGTCAGTGCTGGCTGTGATCAGGGACGGGGCTGGCAATAACAAATCTATGTGGAGCCAGCTTGCAGTTTCAGGCAAACTGGACGCATTTCAGCACTTTATTGAACATCTGTGGGAGCGATTTTAAAATATCTACTTCCTATACGATGCGCCACACATCGTCAAGTGTGTGAGGAATCACCTGAGGAAACACACCTACGGCATGGTAAAAAAAGCATGCGTGAATGTTCGGAACAGTTTAACAGTTTGATTTTGTTACATCCAGGCTGGAAACCTCCCCATCAACTTCCAGCATTATTTGACGCTGTACGAAACAGAGAAAAACAAGCACTTACGAGTTGTGCCAAAACTCACTGAGGCACATGTTGCCCCTGACAATCTACGCAAAATGAGCGCCAGGATAGCTACACAGGTAGACTGTTTTTGTAAAAGCATTGTACGTTTTTATTTTGTGTTCTTATACGGGGAAATGATGCAATGTTTTTTTCTATAGCTCTTCAGCCGTAGGACAGCTGTTGGATTTCGCGTCTACAGGGAGGCAAATGTCACTGTATTGGAAGAATCAGAAGACACTGAGACCTCTACTAGAACCTGAACGATGTCTTCGACATCGTTCGACAGGCAAGCAGTTCAACCACTTTCATGGAGCCTAGTCGCACCAGTACGTATACCATCGCTTGGCTTCATTCTTTATTCAATAATTTTTTTCAGATCATAAAGGAGTTCCTGGACGTCCTGAATCGGACTGAGCGAAATGCGGTGGAGAAAGGCACAAAGCGTTTTCCCTCTCAACTGACAACGGAGACTCTACGTGTCACACTGTTGTCGACGCTAGACATCATCAGTTATCTCTTTGGCAAGGAAGCAGTTTACGTATTGACCGCCAAGCTGAACCAGGACCCCATGGAGGTAGCACGGCGTATTTCGCTTTTAATTAAGCATGTAGTGACCCAATTGACTATTCCTCTGACGCTTGTGATTTCTCTTTTTAACGGCATTTTGGCCCTGCAATTGATTTGGAGGTGATGAGTCCCAGGCTACAGTCGTGAATTTCTCACAGATTTTTCATCTCTTCAGCCTGTACACGCCCATCAAAGACAGCACTACGTGGAAGGGTTCAAGCGGAGCCGAATGCTGTGCTTGCTAGTGTGGAAGACACACTGAAGACCGCTGGAGAAGCTCATAGATCAAACAGATTGTTTGCGCGATGAGATTGAAGCTAGGCTGCTGGAAGTGACATCATTTTTATGTATTCCTCCTGACCAAATGAGTGATGAGGACAACTACTTCAGAGGTTCACCAGACTATAGTGTTGTGTATTACTTAGCTGGGTATGTTGTGCACAAAATGAGCAAGCGCAAAGAGGGCCAGTTGTGTCTGCATGACATTAGTTCAGCAGCTCCTGTCATTGCTTCTGATGCATACTTAACCACATACCGGAGCTTCAAAGAAGGCAGTCTCAGGCACCCCAGCGTCAAGATGTTACACTTAATGAGAGTTGTAAATGAGTCTATTTCACTTTCGCTTGATGAGGAACGACTCTGTGCAGACTTGTTTTTGAAAGTGCTGGATGAGCTGGATGAGTGCAATCTGACGAGGCTGTGTTGTGACCAGCGCAAGCCCACGTTTACGTGCGAGGTGTTATTTTTTTCATTGTGACGCGAATGCATTTTTATTCCAGGGATGTCAACCGACACCTTCAAACCAGCAAAAAAGTCGCCATCGAATCGAAGAAAGCTGCCCTATTGTGAAGCCGTTACAACATTTGAATTTATGTGCTCGTCTCTTGAGCATCGGAATAAACGCTTTTCGAGGCACTGAGAATAAAAGTTGCTTTTATTTGCTCAGATTTGGTTTTCAGTAACGAGCATGCGCAAACCAACGTAACGCTGACGCAAACAGCGGCCGTTACGTTGCGTTGCCGAAGCTTGCGGGCAGCTTCGCCGCTATTGCTTTGTACTTTCATGCCGTTCATGTAATTCCAAAGAGGTTACTAACGGCACTAAAAATTTGAGGCGCATTGCACGAGGATTTTACGTCGACGAACACCGTTGACTTCGCATTCCACCAGCGCTTCCTGCCGCGCAACAACAGGCTAACCGTGGCCGCCGCGCCGTCTGGTGAGCGGAAACGAAACGGGCCCACGCATCGACGGCGGTCGCCGTTGAGTGTGAGAACTGGCAGGATGTAATAACGTTGGCCCACACCCTCACACTTACGCCATACTTTCCTCCCCAGTTTCCTGTCTGCCTTCGGTATCTCGTCGCTCCCTCGGTGGACGCGGACATCGCCGGCGCCGCCGCGGCCAACGCCAAACCTACACAACCCAGCGCCGAAGTGCTGCGCGCTGGAAAATGCAGCTCGTGACGCCACAGGGTGGTGTGCATCAGCGAGAAAGTATTACTTAGCTTAGCGTCCCAAAACACTATTGAAAATTTGGAACGCTTGTGGCACATCAGGAAGTGATGCGTTTTATCCTTACTCAATTATTAAAGCAACTAATTAAAAAGTGAACGGTCAACACCCATGTCCCTTTTGGGTAGTTTTGATTTGCGTTTCCTTGTTTCGTTAGATTAACCACGCGATAGCGCAACAACTAAATATGGCAACTTGTTCCAAAAACATGCGTTGAATGGAATTAATATCCTTCGTGTGTTGAGTTCCAACACAACCGCTACGCTCTTTGGCAAAAAGAGGTTATATATTAAAAACCTCGTCCCACCAGATAATTTCCATAATATTTGGTACTTACGATATCCTTTATAACGTTTTTTAAGGGCACCTGAAAAATAATAAAAATTGACTTTGGTAACTGTAGGTACGAGACTCGGAATTGTGGCTGGTGTGTGTCCTTCTGTTTAAATTGTGTCGCTGGGTAGCGTAAACGTTTACGTTTTTTATATATTTGTTTTAAAGCTTTTCTGATATTTGTCCGCCAAGAATGTGTACAATGGAAGCATGCGTAAGATATTCCATGCATTTTATCATGTATATAACATGTATACTGCCCCCAGAAGGCTTTTTGGGCGCAAAAAAAATAAACACTTGTTCCGTTCTGCTGGATACACGGAGTTTTTTTCGCAGAAACACTAGATGTATATACGATTTAGATACGGCCAACACCCTTTCCAATTTCTGCCAGATAGGACACTGTTCTTACATGGCAACCGTGGTTTTTAGGTACGTAGGATAAATCAGACACGATGAAAAAAGCTGAAAAAAAAAGCCAAAAATTGTTACCGGGAATTTAAGCTCAAGTTTGGGTTGGTTTTAGCGGAAACTATAAAATAAAAAAAACAGCAATTGTTCCACTCCCCGACGGTGGATGACCAGCTAAGCTTTTTCGCGCACGACATGAGACGAACACAATTTAGGTACAAATTCCCCGGGATTAACAGCGGCAAACGAAATTTCTTGAGAACTGGCTTGGTTTTCCTGTCCGGACTGCTCAGTAAACGCCAACACAACCTTACCGGAAGACAAAACGCACGCGGCGTTGTGAAGTCGGGGCGACAGAGACGAACACGCAATAAAGGTACAGTTCAGGCAGCGCCTCCTTGTATCATGTTTTGGTGGCACACGCCCGCAGCCTTTCCCTCTAATCCCTTGTCCACACCCCCTTGCTTCCAAAGAACATGCTGTGACACACCTTCGCAGTGCAGCTGCGCCATGCGCTTGAAGCGTGCTCGAATCAATTTCTAAAAAAACGTGTCTCTACTCTTTTCTCCTGTCGCTATCCCCCCACCCCTGGCCTTTGAACGAACGACGAATAAGACAATTTTACTGCGCAATGGCTACATGCACTGGCTTGAGCTTGGTGGAGCTCAAACGTCAGCTGTAAACTACGACAAATTCCTAAAACCTGTTGAGGTATTTCGAGGTCCTACCTATCTCCTGAAAAAAGAGTTTGACGTTAGTTTCTCTTCGTGCTAGATTATTTGAAGGACCCCGCCCCTAATATCTAAATGCATTGTTGACATAGAAATGTTGGTTGCAACTGCATTAGGCTTTCAATCAGCTGTTCCGGGCACACATTTGTCGCTTTTGGCTGCCAAAGGCAAACAGACACTATTTTTCGTCATAACTGGCAAATTGAGAGATGTCGTCTTGGTGTTAAGTATTTATTTATTTATTTATTTATTTATTTATTTATATGAGATAATGCAAGACTTAAGAAACTTGCGCCAACTGGACAAACAGAGGAAGGCAGACAGGCAATGCGCATTCCTTGTCTTCCTTCCTCTGTATGTCCAGTTACCGCAAATTTTGTAATTCATAATACACCAACTAGCCCAACGACACATTTTACTCCCAGTCTCTTTTGAGACCAAGGCAGGTAGACACACAGGATATATATACATATACAGTGATCCTTCCTTATAGCGAGAATCGCATTACTCGAAATATTGCTTTACTCGAATTTCTTCTGGCCCCAACCCCAAACGCATGTTTTTTAGACCGCATTACTCGAAGCTCACGAAGAGCTTGACCCGCTTAGAGCGAAGTGGCGAGCGGAGGCGCCGCCGCGCGGCGGTGACCCAGCGGCGAGGCAGGCTGTCAACATGGCGGGTCAACGGAAGCTACTGTTTCCCTGGCGATCTTCGCGAGCCGGTGAAGCTCAATTCGCCCCAACTGACTTTATACAAACAGTCCAAGTGTGTAGTAGGTCCATTGAGTTTTGTTCCTAGACATTGGTCAATAGCGTGGACGCGATGGTGCGCGAAAACGGACAGGACTCGAACCGTAGAATTAACAGTGTCGTGGACAACCAGACGCCAAAAAACTCTTGTGTTGCCATCTTCACGGCTGCACACCTCGGAAAAAAACGCAAAGCCCCTAGAGCGAAACCGGTCAGTTTTCATGATTGCCCTGTGGACCCACAATGAGACGCTAGTCAGTTTTTTAGCTCAACAAACACAACCTCAGACTGGAGCAGCTGCGTTTGCGGCGCTGTCCAGCGAGAAACTTTTTGTAGCGTCCCGCGACGCCCGCACGCCCCCCTATAAACGTGGCCACTTACACTGCCACTTTTATGTTCGGGCACCACAGCGTCATGCAATGTTTGGTCAAATTAGAGCACGCGTTACTCGAGCCCAGAAACAGCTCGAAATAGCCAAAGTTCACTGCCTTGTTTCCACCTGAATATTGTCTTGCTTCAGGTAATACGTTTTGCCATGATTCCTTGCAGATGTGCCGCAATTCAAGCTCAAATGCTTTAGCTTTTTCTCGTGTGGTCGCTTATATCGAAATACTGCTTATAACAAAATTTTTTCGCTGTCCATCTGATTTCGTTATAACGAGGGATTACTCCACATACAAAAGTACTACGCCGGTACATGTATATAGTAGTAATAAACGCAAAAGTCGAAACAAGCACAAGGATTATCGAACTCATAACACAAGCGTCATTTTTTTTTTAAATTGCACATATTCATAAAAGATACCGAAGAAGTGAAACAAGTACAAGGCTTGGGTTACGCGTAATAGAAGCATAATAATTTGAGGTTCCACAATATACAAATAATGCCCACAGCAAAAGTGTACTCAATTAAGCTAAAAAAGGTGTCCGAAGAAAATAAACTGACATACTGGCTAACTATACGTTGCGCAAATCACAACGAACAATACTGCGCATGAACGAAAACAGTGAAAATGTCACAAAACTACTAGTCAGCAGGTATTCACACTACGGGAAATTTGCACACGTGGGAATGTAGTATTTACATCAACCAAGAAAACTAAGGATAAGGCACATTGACGAAGCACGCCATACATACGCAATCGCAGGGAAACACATTATTACGGAAAAGTGAGTACGTTCTAAATTCGTAGAGGCTGAATATGATGCTGCACGTTATACAGGCGCAAGTTGAGGGTTGTTCACTGTGCAGAATAGAAAACATGTTACTTTCCAATCCACATTTCATAAACATTAGAACTGCGTGTTTTACTGCCGTGTTAATTTGTAACTCTAGCGATTCTAGACAAAAAGTCAGTTAATGATTCCGTGTTAGTTACAGATGGGTCCTACGCGCTTCTATTCTCACATAGCAAGCCGGGGAAAAAGAATATTTGAAGCGTCACTGCTGCCAGAATATTCAGTCGAGGTGTGTGCATGTTTTTGCTTTGTTTGCCGGGATTATGAAGGGTGGATGAACTTGTATGCGTCGATTTAATAGTAATTGTGCGTTAGTTGAAACAGATATTTTAGACTTACCTCGAAACTATAGTGTATGAAGGACACAGCCCAATAGCATATTAGTTGTTGAGTCAGTACGTTTATATTTGTTGCAGACAAATCTTACGGCTCGCCTCGGTACCTATTCTATTTGTTCACGTAGACAGTATACGGGAACCATACTGCGTTGGAGTATTCCAATACTGGTCTGATATATGTGGTGTAGGTTTAAAGCTTAATTGATTTTAGTGCGAGCCTCAGACATCTAATATAAAATAACTTGCGCGAGGCATCGTATGTAATGTAAACGTGTGGGAGTCCCATTTAAGGTTTGATGTTAAAATTAAAGGTGGCAGGTTCGATAACCCGGCCGCGGCGGCCGCTTTTCTGATGGAGGCGAAAAGCAAAAACGCCCGTGTGTGCGAGATTTCGGCGCACGTTAAAGACCCCCAGGTGGTCAAAATTAATCCGGAGCCCTCCACTACGGCGCGCCTCATCGCCTGCGTTGCGTCGGCGCGTTAAACCCCACAATCAATCAATCAATCAATGTTAAAATTACGCATAAATATGTCTGTTAATGTCGTTTCGCCAGTGCATGCCGTTAATTTTGTATCGGATAATTCATGGGTTCTTTTTATCTTGTTAGGGTCATAGACACTGTTTCGCTGAGAGTAATCTTCATTTGCCACTTAGCACACCAGTTATCAAGCTGGTTTAGAGATTCCTGTTGCGTGGCCTAGACTTTGGAACTGTTGATTTCTTTGTTCATAATGCAATCGTGAGCGAGAAGTTTTTTTTCGCATGAAATGTTTGTCCCTGTGTCATCTACAAATATATGGGAAGATAAGCAGCCGGAGAACTGAGTCCTGGGGGACTCCGGATGTACGGGCGTGATATCTAATTGTACGTTTTTAAAGATTACAAATTGCGCACGCTCGTATACAAAGTCTTCTATCCAGTCGTTAGGTTTCCGGTTCCGAGCATACTTTAAAATTTCGTGGTTAATTATTTAGGGCAGACTGAATCAAATGCTTTTGAAAAATCTCCCAGTGTCAATTCGGCCTGCGAGCGGTTATTCATAAAAAAAGCGAGGTCACGTACAACTTCAGTTAACTGCGTTGTTGTGGATAGCCCGATTTGAAATCAGTGTTGGCAAGGAGATGATGTGCCTTTGCTTGCAAGGAATTGTGTTATTTGCTTCAGAATGATGTGATAAAACATTTTACATGATGTGCTATTAAGTGAGATGGGTCTGAAGTATAAGGTGCATTATGCTAGCAGATTGATACTCTGTACACAGGTGCGTTTGGTTTAGGCGGCACCTTAAAAGGAACACACCGTTTACAAAGTGAAAGAAACAAAATTACGAGTAATGTTGCACGCCGAGAATAAAAACTATCTATAACGACTCTCGCGGCATTGTACGAGTGACTAACAGCCGGCTTCGTTCACATGCACCGTAGGATGTTAAGTTTTCCGTATGTACTTCCAAGAAAGCCCCATGTGTGCAGACTTTAGATATTTGATTTATGTAAAGTAAACCGTTTCAATCTCCACTGACGTGAATAACTTTTGAACCAAGAGGTGCTAAACCGCGTAAACGTTTTTGTAAACACTTGAACGGTTTTAACCACATTCATCGTACTTCACAGCGAACGGTGCGGGTGAAGACCGTTTAGCGGAATTTGAAACCTTGATTGTTTCACCGCACGCAAAACGACAGATAGAAAAGCGACAATCACAAATTTAAAATATTTTAAAATAACACTCTTCACAACTGGGATTCAAACGAGGAAATAAATATATTGCAACTTGCAGTCTTTTGACTGCGCACTGATTTTCAAAGGTATTTTGCATCTGTCGAGAAGGCGAAGTCACGGGACTACCGGGAAGGAAACTCACGTGCTGATTTCGACGAGGTGGCCATTTTCGTGCGGTAGTAGGTTTCACTGGTTGTCAGGAGTCTTGAGGCAGGGCGAACCCGTTCGAAATAGCAGCGGGAACGGTGTAAATGTTGCGAGAAAATGCCTTAGCAATGCGATGCGACTGCGTCCCCTTACAACTTCTTCTTTTTGGGGTCACGCGTCAAAAAGCTCCTAAGGTGATCACTGCTAAAAGAAGAAGGGGGGGGGGAGTATTGGCCACAACAAAACTATGAATTAGAGAGACCACACGTTAAACTCCCGAAAAGTTGCGAATGGGGAAGCGGTTGTAGTGCAGTCATTTTCAGTTTCCTTTTTTTTAGATTGTTGCCATTCATTAACGAAGCTACATCTTTTTTTTTTTTTGCTGAATCCGATGCTGACCACTAAAAACCGCCACAGATATTTTAATAACGCGCCTCCTTACTTGAACGATGGGTGCTTCGGGACGTGCACTGCTTCGTAACTACCTTCACGCTGCGCTAAAAATGTTACGACTGCTTGCGGTTCGGACTCAGTCAAAGAAATCGATGCAACTTCAGCGGCATCGTTCTATACTATATGATGGGTGATTCAAAAAATTCTTATCGGACATGAGGAGATAACAGCTTTGAAATTTCGTGCACGACTCAAAATTTTGAAAAACTTCGGAGGACACCTAAGCCTTCGTGATGCAGTTGTTTATTGCGAAAGCAAAGGTTGTCCAGTTTTCTAGGGCACCTTTTCTACATTATCATAATGCTTAACACGTTGCTTATATTTGTCTTCGCTGCTTTACTGTATTTCAGCGTACGCCCGCGTCAAGATTGCTGAGCATAGAGGACCTTTAGTCACCCGCACTTTTATACTCCTTGAGTGGTACTTCTGTATTACCACTCTGTAATTACTGATTCAGTCCTGACTACGTTTACACTGTCAGCGGTTCTAAGTTAAAGGCTTGAACGTATGCACAATATTCTCCTTTACCATTCTTGTTTTAGACATTTCCTCTCCTGATTTTTCCGGCGCTTCTGATGCAGTGGGTCTGGTCTGCCCGGGTGGCCTTTTTGAGAAATCTGACTTCCTCGAAATTCCCCACGTCGTCTCTTTTTTGCCTCGTTCTGGAAGTATCGCAAAAAGAAATAAACGTTCGTTATGCTACACCAACTACAAACGCCGTATAAATATTATCTCGCCAAAAGAATCGTAGAAATCACGTAAGAGGGCACGTTATAGTAAAACCAATTTTTCGTCGTTGAGAAAAAATAAATTGCCCTCTTTGGGGATTGAACCGAAGACGTCAGCGCTGAAACCTACGTCTCTGCTCCAATGCTGCCTTGGGCGAGTGGCGAAGGTTGATCCACAGCTGCTCAACAGTATTCGAAGCAAGCCAGTAAATGGCGCGGTTGGGGCTGCGTGCAGGCCGCTTGGTTTGTAAAACAGCCGCCCACGTGCGCCGCTGCGTTTTTGTTAAGAAAATCTTCTTGGCCCTTTCATGATCCTGCTTCACCTCACGCCGGAGCTAGCATGCACTCCATAACAGCAAAGGCACGCCGATTCGAAAGGGATGTGTTGCCTCGTCGGTTTCACACTTGGTGTGAGGGGTTTTTTGATCGGAAACTTCCGATGCCTCTGTCTTGCGGACATTCGGGGCGCTAGAACGTGAACGGCGATCCCCGTATCTGGCTGATCATGCTTGGTGTAACGCTTGGCTATGCTGCAAATATTTCGTCAAGAAAGTGGCAAGGGCGGTTTTTCTCTTTCATGATGTGAGACCTGCCGAGATTTCCTCCCTTGCCCAAGATTCTTCCCTGCACATGTGGACCAGCCGCAATTGCCTTTTGATGCCGAAGTTATTGGCATGGCTTTTACGATGGAAGCATTGCATGCGGCAATAGGCTATGCGAAGCAAGAAACTGCAGCTGCTCTAGACGCTATTCTCTACGAAGGCTCTCAAAATTTAGCAGTGATGTTCTCACTCAGCAACTCGATTTATACGAGGAGGCAAGTCTTAATGGCGTCGTCCCTGGCAGCTGCAAAGCAGCGCATGTCAGCCTTATACCAAAACCAGGCAAGTCAGCGATGATACTAGAAAACTTTCACCCAATGTCACTTGCGGCGTCGGCTTGCAAGCTTGCACAGAAAACTGTAGCAATTACATTGCGTGGTGGCTTGAACAGCAAGGGGATTAACACGAAACGCAAATCGGCTTTCACCCATCCCTTGGCACGGGGGACGCGCGTATCGTTTTAGCAGCATCATCATTGTTGTGAACCCGCAGTCATGAAGTTCCAGCTATCCTGTCAATGGACATTCCAAAAACGTATGACAACATCAGTCACTGTGCTATCCTGGACTAAATTTATGTGCTCCACCATCCCATGCGGGAGCGGCAGTTATTCCAGTCATTCATTCAAAACAGGACATTTTCCTTACGCCTTCACGGAGAAGGTTTTAGATCTTTTGTTACTGTACGTGGTGTGTTCCAGGGATCGGCATTGGCTCCGACCTTGTTTAGTATGGGTTTGTTTCCATTGACATAACGCCTTCAGGATGTCTCAGATTTTAAATATCTCAATGACGCCGACGACATCACCGTATGGAGCATTAACTATGACTGGGAAGCTCAAGCGACTCCCCTGAAATCCCCCCTAGATTGACAGCAGCCTTTGTCTCTTCGGTGGGCCTTCTGCTTTCAACAAGTAAAACAACATACAATTGCGTTGCAAACTGCTAGGGCCGGCATAGGCTTCCAGCTTGTTCCATCCACCTTCAACCAGCTGTGAAACCACTCCAAGAGAGCTAGACAGTTAAATTCAAGGAAGATCGGGCGGCCGATGTCGATGATCGAAGCGATGATCTGATGAGATGACCGCTGAAATAATGACTCGCTGGTTTGTTGGCCGACGGCACATAGCCGACGACGGTCTACTCCAGGTAAACTCAAACTCAAACTCAAACTGTACAGTATGTACACGTTATTTACAATACGTACTCTCATGGCTCATGGTCCCAAACAAGAGGTCGGGCTCAGCAAGCGTCGAGCGGGAGCTCGCCGCTCCCCACCTATCCTCTTAATCCTATCTTGTCCTCCCGTTCTTCACAAAAACCCCAAACTCTTCGGTTTTACCAAGACAACGCCGCCCACAAAGAGGACGTGAGAACTTGAGAGTGAGGATGGCTCAACGATTAGCCCACACTAGGCCACTGATTGGCCACCGTGACAAACAAAGCTAGGTGGGTTCAAAATAGTCACGAGACCCGCCTCTCTCACTCTCATACAGAAACCCAAGGGTGTTCCACAAAACAAACATATAACAGTAATTAAAACCAACTAACTAAAAGCACACCTAACGACGGGAACCGGCTCTCGGGCGCACGTCTTAAAGTATTGTCCATACCGTGCTCGCAAATGTTTGTGCACCTCGCCGCCAAAATTCCATTTCTTTGTAGACACGTGTAGCGCCTAACTAAGCCTGGTGGCCTACGTAATGATGTACCCCATCCGCCAAGTCGCCAGGTTCAGATGTGTGAACAACTGAAACTTCGCCCAATAACTTTGAGCAGTGCAATTGTCACAGACAGAACGTCTGGTGACCTCTTCCTATGTTGGACCCAAGGTTTGACCCCTTCACCATCCTGCTGCTCCCATCCGCTTCGGAGATCCTCGTGGCTGTAATCGCGGTCGTTAAAATGTCAACGGTCACTCTCCGCCGGCTTGTCAAACGAATGCAAGGAAATCCTCCTTCGAAAGCTTACAGCGCTTTCCGTTATTATGGTGGGACAGACGCGTTTGTTTGCTTCGTCTCCGGGACCGCTCGTCGAGAAGACACAAAAGCGCGCCGAATAACAAAAGCCTCCGCGGTTTCTCCTTACGCACCTCACGCCCAAGTCAGCTCGGCCGGCGTAAAAACAAACACCATACAGGTAAATAAGCTAAGCCCAGCTAAAGATATGCAGTGGCCGGGCGGTTTTAATTAATAAGAGGGGGGCCCAAACTTAACACCGACAATCAAAGTCTTGGGGATGCCGATACACCACTGAGGAACGGTGTAGCTTGGCTTGCTCGGGCTAAACATCAGCGTAAAAACGCGAGCACTACTGCACCGTATCCCTCACAAGGGTGGTGGAGCCAGCTAAGATGTGGCACGACAAATAGTGAGAGCAGTTTTACAACCGCGTTTGGTCTACTCTGCTGAGTTCCAGAATTTGACAGCAGCACTTCGCTCTACGAAGGTTCGTAGAGCGGCGAGCAGGCGCCGTTCTTCGCTCCGATTGGAACTGCCTGGATGAAGCCAATCATTAGGGCTCGATGGGATTGCCAATGCTACTGTTTTGAAGGCTTGTTCGCTACAGTCGGCAAAACGAGGACAGTCCCACAGGATGTGTGCAATGTCATTATTGGCTGAGCACCGCGAACACTCGGGGTCATCTAGGCTGCCAAATCTTGTGGCGCGAACGTGAGGTTCCTGCCAATCCAGTTCTAATCCTGTGAACGATCGTCTTCCATCCGACGAGGATGGGACATCTTGCAGCCACGGGCCTCAGTGTAGACGGCATGACCACATACACTGCGTAGATATATGGGCCTCATCATCTTTACATCCACGACCAGACGCAGACCTCGGGGTCGGCCCGACGCCGCAGTGAGCGGTGAAGACTACGGGACGGTGAAGCCCTGCGTGGCCTGATCCGTCCCCGACTGCCGGTACCTCAATAAAGTCCTTTCTCTCTCTCCACGACTTCATCCACCGAGCGATCATTTTCATGATCATTTATTCACCTTTGTCGTCATCATACCCTGACAAAATACCCCCTCATCTATGCCCCTTGGCAAAATAAATGCTTTAAAAATGGCTTGTGTGTGGTGTCCGCACTTAAAAATACCAAGAAATTGCCGAGCGCACCTAAACGGCGCCCATGAGCACGTTCTCGTGGCGACCCCCTGACAGTTAAAAGAGCAAAAAGAATGAAGAGCGCTCATGTGTCCATCGCTCCGGCAACCGATTAGCTTCCCCGGCTCACGTTTTTCAAGCCACGCATACCCAGTTAAGGAGATTGGCCAAGATTTCGGCGACCCGCACGGCAGTTAAAAAGAAGGGAAAGGCCATGCGCTCGCATGTGCGTGCGTCGGGGTGACCACCCCGCGTCCCTGGAGTCCGTTTGTCAAGCCAGCATACCCACTTAGGGATGTTGGCCAAGAATAACCGAAAGGCGAACTGCAGCGTTTGCCGTAATAATGGCACACGTGCACGGAACTAGGCGGTCGCAAGAAGTAGTGGCGGTGTAGTCGAGTTTTGCGTTCTAGTCGACATCACGTAGTGCACAGTCAACCTGTGCAGCCGTGCTTTTTCTGTGCTCTGACAACAACGTGTTTCTGAAGTGGAGGACAACGCAACGGCAGAGACAGCGGGAGACAGGCGAAGCTTAGTATTTACCTGCACGGTTTCGTCTCGTTGGGTCGGGTTTACAACCGAGATTGCGAAAACACGTAGAAAGCTGGTAGTGTGGTAGCTGTCCGCAACAAGTAGATGAATGAAACTTCGGCGGGATGGCGGACAGGCAGACGCAGCGGCACGTACGTAAAATTTATGTTTAGTGGTGTCGCGGTTAGAACGCGGAAAAACGGGGTTAGCTGAGCATGATGCAGAACTAGAGGCAGCCCTATGTAACGAACGCGGAAAACAGAGGGCCACTGAGGGAAAGTTAGAAGCAGCTGAGCGGAAGCTAGAAATGATCGCCATTTCGCCAAAAAATGACGAACTCCTCGGCCCATGCAGCAGAGCGGACGCAGGCACGGAGGTGACACTGTGGGCGGACGATAGGAAAGGCAACAGCTATTCCCGCGTGCGGCAAGATAGGCCAGCAAAACCATTCGATAAGCATGGTACCAGTATAGAGCAGCACGTGGCAGATAGAGTGGTAATCATTTCGGGAGATTCTAAAATGAAGATGAGCAGCGCTGCCATAGTGGAAAGGGTAGAGGGGGATAAGCGTGTGAAGTTGTTTCCGCGGCCAAACAATACAGACGGTGATGACAAAACCAAAGGGGAAG
The DNA here is from genome assembly GCA_013339765.2 of Haemaphysalis longicornis. Lineage (NCBI taxonomy): Eukaryota > Metazoa > Arthropoda > Arachnida > Ixodida > Ixodidae > Haemaphysalis > Haemaphysalis longicornis. Next base: position 19,694,228 of record CM023454.1, read on the forward strand.
CTGGCCTTGTCCAGTAGAGCTAGAAACCTTGTAGTGATTGCCACGGGCCTTAAAGTGTTTTAAAGGGCGAGGAGGGAAAACTTGGCCAAGAGATAGCGAAGGGGGTAAACGACCTTCGGGTGACAGCCCCCAAATGTTCTCTTTGCAGTCTCCACCATGCCGGAGAAGACAAAGCAGGGCATGCACACCGAACGGGCAGAGCTTTCTACTAACCGCGAGATCCTGAGGCGCGGGGCGCCACGAGGTGGCCTACAGCCAAAGGACGTGTTTTGCATGGGCTCCACAGTTTTACTCAGAGGTGCTACAATTTCGTTCCTTGGACCAAAGCGAATATCACGGTCATCTACAGCTAGGCTCCGTGTACCGGAGGACGCTAATTCACTTCTCCGTGAGTCCGATTTCAGCCAACGTAAGGCAGCTTTGAACTACGGCAAGCTAGGCCTCGTACTAGCCGGACTAGGCTTAAAACGGCTACGGTCAATGCCGGGTACGACCGCCGACGCAGGGGACCGCCCCGCCGTGCTCCAGAGCGCAGACCCAAGTAAAACAGAGGACAATTGAATGCCTGAAGACCCAACTGAAGGCGACTCTGATGAATCTGCGTCAGATTCAAGCTGAAATGCCGATTGGATCGAATTCATCACGCGAGCCCAGCGGCGATGCGAGCGGAAGCCACACCCAGCGGTAGGCGTAACGGCTCAGCCGACAACCACGAAGCCCTCGCTTACACTCAAGTTTGCTCCAAGGCCTGCTCCTCTTCCCAGCACGATTACAAGCTCGTGTTGCGACCACAGGGTGGCCTCAAGATAGCGCAGTGAGAACTAGCCGAGGTCTTGCCCGCCTTGCTGAGCGGAATTCAGTCAACCTGGCGCCAAACCAACCTGCGAGTCCGCTATGACATGGTGCAGAACACCGCTACAATCAGCACCCCGTCGGCAGAAGCCGCAAAAGCCTTGAGTCAGGTGAAGCAGATCCGAATCAATACCGTGACCTACCCAGTGCAGCTCTACGGACTCGTCCCAGATTACTCCGTCAAGGGCATCATGAGAGGGGTACCCCTCCGTTTCTCGGAGCAGGAATTGTTAGACAACATGTACGTACCCAAACACGAGATTTACGCATGCAGGAGACTGGTAAATTGAAATATCGTCGTAGTCCCGTTTGCTGGAAACAAGGTCCCCTATTACTTTACAATCTTATGTCTCAAAGTACCCGTGCTTCTTGTACAATAAGACTGTGCCTGTGCCATGAACTCCGACAAAGAGCGACGGAATGTCCTCATACCAATACACGTGTGTGCCAGCAGTGTGGGGTCAAAGACCCAAAACCCAGCCATGACTCCAAGGCCCTCTGTTGTCCTTGCGGGTGGCCCCACCTTACGGCTACCAAGGGCTGCCCGAAGCACTTCAGGGAGCCGTTCGTCCTTCGTCCAAGGCAGTTCGAGCGGAAGAGGACGGAGGAGCGTGCCTTTCGGGTGGACCAACTAGCACTCCAAGCGGATCAGCAAGCATCGCAGCAGGGCCATCCAGCCTCACAACCAGCCTCGCAAGTGAACCACCAGTCACAGTGGGAGCAGCCCCGCGACCAATCCAGAACCGCATCCGCGAGAAGGAGAGAAAATTTTAGCGCCAGGTCCAAATCTGGGTCTTGAAACCATGCACCGAAGACCGGGAACGACGAGAAAATGGTGAGCTAGTCTCGCGTAGTCTCACCCATGTCAAGAATGTTCAACCTTTAAGGCACAGTTGGCGCAACAACAGACCATAATTGCGTCATTAGAAAAAAGTCTAGCAGAACTTGAACGCGCATGTTACGATTCGCTCTCAGACAAACGCAAACATCCTTCACGTACCGCCGGAGCAAATTCGAGTGCCATGGGCACACCTCTCTCTGTTTCTCCTACTCAGGGGGACTGCGCGAGTTTTGCTCCGGAAGCTGAAGGCGAAGCGATAGGGAAAAACAAGACTTCGTCGGAGCACACCACAGAACCCTTCTCGCAACGAACCCAGTCCCAAGGAGGCACAACCTCTCTCGAAGACCTACTCAAGGCGCACCAGACCCAGATACAGACCAAAACTGACCAAATTAATCGAAAACTGCAGGCCCTATCCGCTCAGGTTGCCCAGAACGGCGTCCAAATTGATCAAGTTGTAAGTCGGGTCGACCAACGCGGGACTCGCATCGACCGGCTAGAAGGCAGAAGGGAGACGGTTGAAAGCAACAGTCTCCGCAAAAGGGAAGCTCCGTATTCCCGCCCTAAAGCGTTAGAAAGCAAGTATTTGGTTTCATTCCCCAATGACTACGCTACCAAATAGGCAAGACTTCACCGCGTTGCTCCAACGGAATTGCCGCGGAATCAAAGACAAGTCAGCAGCGCTACACCAGTACCTCGGCACACTCTTACCCCACCTGATATAATTGTAGTACCAGAGACGAATGGCCCAACAAGGCTCCTAGGATACGTTACTTATACATTTCCGTCTGGATGATCTACGGCAACCTTGGTCTAGAGTAACACAGTAGCCATGCAACACCTTCCACCACAAAGGGAATGTGAGCACACTCTAGTGGAACGCATTCCTCGGACAGCAAAATGCAGAGAGAATCTTTATTTCAACGTCTACTGCCGAACCTCGAAAAAACGACCTGGTATAGAAGACACTGTATGCAAAGCCTTCCAACTCGCTTGTAGCTATCCTCTCCTCGTTTTAGGGGAGTTTAATGCAGCACACAAACTTTGGGGATACACATACAATAGTAAGAAGAGGAAAGATCTATTAAATGTTATAGAGTCGCACAACCTCACGCTCGTAAACGATCCGCACACCCCAACCCGCGCAGGGAACAGCGTTTGTAGAGACACGTGCCGAGACCTATTTCTTCTCCGAGGCTCACTCGGCATCAGGAGGACAAACACCATAAAGAATTTGGGAACCGATCATAATATCATACAAATCCTTATCAAAGGCTTGAGCTTCAGGTCATACATCGGTACAGCCAAATTAACTTGTAGCGGCAAGGCACAGTGCCAGCGGCAGCAGCGTGACGCAGGCCCACGGGCGCGCTCACCCGCCGGAGGGCTCGCACGCCCCTGGCATCAGTAGATAGAGACCCCACGGCGTTCGGCATAAACCGGCTGTCTACGTGGTCTGGTCGTCTCTGTTTCAACGCCTCCGTGGCATGCGCTCTACAGTTGGTGACCCGGACGTGATATCCCTGCCAGCGAAGTTGTAGAGCCATGTCCAGCAACGACCACAACCAGCGAGCACCGCAACCAGTCGGCAACGAGATCGCCGCCCTGGCTATCCACTTGCCGCCGTATTGGGGACACAACCCGACCATCTGGTTCCTCCAGGCCGAGTCACAGTTCGCGCTGTCTGGCATCACCTCCCAAGAACGCAAGTTCCACTACGTCGTGAGAGCTCTACCAGCGACTGCTGCGGAAGAGGTTGCGGACATTCTTGCCTCCTTCATACGCAACCCACCTGCAACGGCCTACGACAAGCTCAAAGCAGCGCTACTCGAACGCACAGCACCATCTGAGCGCACGTGCCTACAGCAGCTACTTTACACCGAAGAGCTTGGCGACCGCAGACCGAGCCAACTCCTGCGGCGCATGACCCAACTCCTCGGCTCACGTGCCCAAGCCGTGGACGGCGCATTGCTGCGCGAGCTCTTTCTGCAGCGCCTGCCTGCGAACGTGCAAATGGCCCTCGCAACATCGTCATCCATGGATCTCCCTTCGCTCGCGTCCCTGGCCGACAAGGTAATGGAAATAGCCAGCACAGCTTCACCTATTGCTGCTGTGACCGCGACGCCAGCATCACCCGCCCCTCGCACGACGCCAGCTCCTGCCGACGAAGGTGCGTCTGCGTCGCGTGCCAGTGTCGATCACCTGTGCGAACGACTGGAGCAACTCGTTGTCGCGGCGACGAGGCGAAACAGCACAACACATTCTGCTCGCCCGTAACGCCGATGCGGCCACTCATCTTCCCGACGCCGTGTTGCCGTTCGTGGACGCAGCCCTACATCAGCCCCCGGTGTATGCGTCTACCACCGCCGTTTCGGCGCAGACGCTCGCCACTGCCTCTTGCCATGCTCATGGACGGGAAACGGACCCGGCAGACCGCTAGCGGCGACGAGCGGTTCTGGCCCCATTGAAGAATGTCGCTTGTTTCACATCGTCGATCGTACCACCGGACAAAAGTTTCTCGTCGACACGGGAGCGCAAGTCAGCGTCTTGCCTGCTTCACGCCATGACCGCAACTCCAGCGCAGTCTTCTACCTCCAGGCAGTGAACGGCACGCGCATTCCCGTGTTCGCGCAGCGATCCCTGACTTTGAACCTGGGTCTTCGCAGAACTTTTCGGTGGATTTTTGCGGTCGCGGACGTTCGCTCTGCCATCCTTGGTGCTGACTTTCTTACCAAACATGGCCTCCTAGTCGACGTCAAGCGACGGCGACTTCTCGACTCTACGACCCTCCTCTCAGTTCAAGGCGTCGTAGCGACAGCAGCGGCTGACGTAGCGCCTTCCTGCGCTACGGTTGCTGAAGAACCGTTTGCCGCCCTGCTAAAGGAGTTCCCCACCGTCACGTCACCACCCGACTGGACTCAGCCCGTGACTCATGACGTCCGTCATCATATCACCACTACCGGACCGCCCGTTTTCTTTCGTCCGCGACGTCTCGCTCCCGACAGACTCAAGATCGCCCGTGCAGAGTTCGAGCACATGCTGGAACTTGGCATCGTCCGACCTTCTTCCAGCCGCTACGCATCACCCTTGCACATGGTACCCAAGAAGAACGGTGACTGGCGACCTTGTGGCGACTACCGATTCTTGAACCTCTCCACCATCCCAGATCGGTATCCCCTTCCCAACATACAAGATTTCACCGCCAGTCTGCACGGTGCCACCATATTTTCAAAAATCGACCTTGTACGGGCGTACAACCAGATCCCCCTCGCTGAGGAGGACATATACAAGACGGCCATCACAACACCTTTCGGCCTTTTCGAGTTCCTCCGAATGCCGTTCGGCCTCAGGAACGCTGCCCAAACGTTTCAGCGTTTTATCGATACACTGACGCGTGGACTGCCCTTCGTCTATGCTTACGTGGACGATCTGCTGGTAGCAAGTACGTCCCTAGAGGAGCATCTTCACCATCTCCACATTCTCCTCGAACGCTTAGCTGCCCATGGCGTTGTCATCAACGCAAGGAAGAGCGAGTTCGGTGTTCCCGCCCTCTACTTTCTGGGACATCGACTGGATGCAACAGGCATTCGGCCCCTCTCCAACAAGGTCCAGGCCATTCTTGACTTGAAAGTGAAGTGAAAACTCGGAGTTATAAGAGGATGCTGACTTGTTACCAAGTAAAAATTTCTTTTCGGCCGATTGTTTGTGTTTTATGAAAGTGTTAGTGTAGTGTGCTGAACTGAACACGTGTTGGAAGTGTTGTGCGAGTGTGTAAGACTGGTCTTCGAGTGTGTCCCTTGTTGTGCTGACCAGAGGCACGGTGTGTATTTGTTGTCCCTTGAGTGTGCGGATTCGTGTTCTAACTTTTCGTGTGTCTGTGTAGGAGTTAATTGATGTTATGAATTTACGCTAACTCTCTCGTTTTGCCTCATGGCGCACACGTCTTCCCATCGCCTTAGCCCTCTTGAAAAACAGGAGGTTTTTCGACGTGGGGTACCGATGAAGGATACCCCACACCTTGTTCTGGGCCTCCCGCGCCCGCCTACACTCCTCATTCCACCACGGCCTCCACTGGTTGGGCATGGCACCAGAGGCGTGGGGAATGGACTTTTCGGTGGCGTCGAGGTTGTGAGCCGTGAGGAGTTGGGTAGCTTCTTCAACATGTAAGTGTCCTATGAATGTGTGATGTAGTTTGGATGTCTCTGTAAAGGTATTCCAGTTAGCTCTTGCTTCATTGAGCCTGTTTTGGGAAAATGGACTGCATGGGCCTTTACCTATATATGTTAGTAAGGTAGGAAAGTGGTCACTACCATATGGGTCCGTGCCCACGCCCCACTGAAGACAAGGAAAGGAAACTGCGATACCAATTGCCAATTCAAGATATATGTGTTGTGTCTTATGTTATGGTATGTAGGCAGTTTTTTGTTGAAAAGGCATGCTGCAGAGGTTTTTAAAAACTTTTCTATGAGGCGACCTCGGCCATCTGGGCAAGAACAGGCCCAAAGAGAATTGTGTCCATTAAGGTCGTCTGTTAGGATATGGTTGCGGTAGCTGTCGACCAGTGCCTCAAAGTCAGACCTCGAAAGTGCAAGATCAGGTAGAATGTAAATGAAGCACACCGTTATCAACCTACTAAATATTATTTTTGGAATTGCTACAGCCTCAAGAACAGTGTTAAGAGTGACAGGGTTGCAGGCTAAGAATTGCCTGGCGATTATTGCCACACCATCCGAAGAGTGTGTGCAGCCATCCCTGTCCTTTCTGTATACCAGGTAATTATTCATGGAACTTGTGTGTTTGGAATTAAAATGTGTTTCCTGTACACACAATATACTTGGCTGATTAGCATGCAGAATCTCGTACACGTAGTTAAGATTATTCAGAAGGCATCCGCAGTTCCAATGAACAATTTTTTATCTTCCCATTAATATGTGTTCAGAGCTACTGGAGTGTGACTATTTACGTAAGGTCTTTCGGGGCTTGGACTCTTGGAAGGGTTTTGTTTACATTCTCTAGTGACTGGACGTCGTAGCCCGTTCCTTCCGGTGTGATGAAAACCGCAAGGGCTCGACCTCCATGTCGTCATCTAAAGGCAGAGGGGTGCCCAGAGGACTCGGCCCGCTTGACTTGGTACCCTTTCGGGTGATTTTTGCCTGCGCTGCCAGTGCACAGGGCGTGGGGAGCACCACTGATGGCACAGGCAGTGAGTCGGGGGCGTGGCTTGCTGCAGCTGCCTCCGTCTCCCTCTTTTCCGTGCCTTTGCGTGTGCTTTGGGACGGTGGAGAGGAAGCAGTGGATGCAGCGGCATCCCCAACAGACGTGGTTGCCACCACAAGCCGCTGCTTGCCGAGCGAGCAGTGCAGAGGCCGGTTGGGCTGCCCGGGGCAACCCTGGGGAGGGAGGGGGGTGTTGGGGTCCGGACCAAGTTCGACTCGCGGTACTGGGTCCCCGCCAAAACCAGACGCCGGTCCGCTCTCCGGCGAGCTGGGTCGGCGTACCTGCCCCGTGGGAAAGAGGCGAACCGCTTCCATGCTTCTGGGAAGGTGATGTTCTCGTTGACTTTTAAGGCAATGTTTTGCTTTTCTTGCTTGAATTTTTCAGACTTCCTAGAATAGGCAGCGTGTGGTCCCCGGTATTTCGCACAGGTGAAGCACTCAGATTCGCAGTTGTCGGGTAAATGATCATGTGATGCACATTTTGCACTCGTTAGTTTACCATTCCAAGACGTTGGGCCATGCCGAAACCGCTGACACTTAAAGCAGCGGCGTGGGTTTGGCACGTAGGTTCGGACCGGACATCTCGTGAATCCTGCGTTGACCGACTCAGGAAGTGTTGAGTGGTCAAACGTCAAGAATATGTGCTGTGTTGGTATTATTTGATAATTTCGGCGTATGGTGATTCGCCTAACTGCTGTCACGCCTTGATCTCGAAGGCCCTCAAGAAGAACTGCTTCAGTATGATATTTTAGATCCCGATCAGAGATCACGTCCTGGCAGCTATTGAGGCTGCGATGGGGCGTGATCTTGGTGTCTGCATCGACCATGCGCATTTGCTTGAGGAGGCTAGAGGATTGTTGTTTGTTGTCAACATCAATTAGGACTTATCTGGTTGTGAGCTTCTTTCCTTGTACAATTTTCCTGTGAGGCTTTAAATAAACATGGAAATGAGAAAGACAGACTGGAAAGTGATGGGTTTTGACTTATCTAGGGATTCCATTACCAAAAAGCGCGAGAAATTATCGGGCTTTGGAAGAGAGATCGAAAACAAAGGAGGTAAAAGATACTTCGGTGCGGCCCCTTTTTAGGGACCGATCACGTTTGGATGGGGGTTTAGAAAATGCCATATGATATAGTTGAAACAGCGTACGGGGTACTTTCTTCGTCAGCCTTGCCCCGATAGCTGAAGAGGTCCTGGAGCTCCCTGCCTGGTAAACAGACAGGGAGCACAACCGCCGGAGCTTGACCTGGGCTCTGACGGCCACCGTTTGTGGTTTCTACCCTTCACCATATAACACATCGCCACGGTTGGTTACAGCTTATGTTTGGGGGCTCGGGGTTTGTGGTATCGCCAATACCGTCACCAAGATTGCTCAAGGTGCCCCGTGCGGGGACGACCACCTGTTACTTAGGGCGACAATGTCAGCGGCAGCGGCTTTCCGTGGTTTTCGCGCCCATTCCACTTCTGTTCGGGCTGATGCTTATTAGGTTTTCGTTCTTATTTCTCCAAGCGTGCGACATGCGTCCGTCCCATAGCGAGTTAACACCTACACCTCCTGGGCTTCGACCTCAATACTAGTGGACGCACATGTGGGTGTCCCTTTCGCTTACCAGCCGTAAGCATTTCATTGTGCGACATATCAAACCAGATTCGAACTGCTCGATTGCGGAGGACAGCTGACTGGTCGCGTTGAGCCATGAGGCTGCCACGTTTATATATCCCGCCCATTCGAACGAGTGTGTCATCAGTATCGGTATGAAGCCCTGCAGTGCGTGCATACCCTCTCCCTTTTACCACAACCTGTGCACGCGCAAACCGGCAACGGGGGATAGGCGCCAAAGTAGGCTTGAACTACTCCGCCGAATGGAGAGAGAAAGACTTTATATATGACGAGACTAAGATCTGTTATTATTCTTCGGCCAGGAAAACTATGGCCACAGGATCAACAAGGGCCGGCGACACGACAACGTTGCTCGGGATGGCTTTCAAGCTAAAGAGAAATAATGTGCTCATGCCGGCGGCGTTACAATGCGGCAAGTTGCTTTGAACCGGCAGGGGCGCGCAGCTAGTGGGCGAGGTGGAATTTGAAGCAGCAACTGCTAGGCTACATTCTCGGCGGCGTCGCTGAAGGCGGCTTTCCGCCGTCTTTACACCCATTCGCGCTGGTATTAGTTCTCCGCAATCATCTGATAACGGCACTACGGCAGCTGTCAGCCGACTCCGCAACTTGTGAAAGTAGCATCACTGGTTGCGAAGGAAATAACCCTTGTAATAACCATTGTAAAATAGGGGTCAGGCGTTGCGAGAAGAAGCCCCATAGCAGCGCCGAGTAAATCTGCCTCACCAGAAGGAAAAGTGGTGGTGGGTTGAGAAATATACTGCTCTGCAGTAAAAAAAAGTGCGGCAACAACAGGTACGTTTGCTGCGTAGGCACGATTGGCCCCAGCGAGGCGTTCATGTCATGCAAAGATAAGTGAAGAAAGCTTTTTCACACGGGAATGCAGCAACTCCTTTGTATTTCAAGCTAAATAAATAGCGATAGAGGAATATTCTCGACCCTATCAACAACTGGCTCAACCGAGAAGCAGCATCAGTGGGCATGAAATGCCCCCCGCTGCTAGCGGCAACCCTAGCGGCAGCTTTTGTCCCTGTATGAAACGGCGGCCTGAGTTTCATGACCACTAGGATTGGCAATACAATCGAGCCGTAAGTATTGGCTTTATCCAGGTCGTTCCAATCAGAACGAAGAATGGCGCCTGCTCGCCGCTCTACGAAACTTCGTCGAGAACTCTGGCCTTCACCATTTCCTTTAATTCCACACAAAATTGGTTGAACCATTGGATGTATCATTCGCTTTATCCAACTCCGATTGATGAATACCTCTGCCCTAGACACCAAAATTGGCTAAAGCGTAGCATGGCGTCTTTGTATTTCTTGCACATAAAATAAATGCGTGTTACCACCACTTTCATGGTCAAAAAAGCATTGAGGGACTGCGCTATCATCTCACGCAAACTGATAGTATATACACTCAAATGTACGATATATTGAGCGTAATAATAAGACAGCCTGATGGGCTGTGGGACTACGGACTATGCAAAGCATTTGGTGGTGCTGTCGGGAGAGTGGTAAAAAAATCTTCGCGCGATAGGTTCGGCAGCATAATAAAAACCTTGCAATTTCAGTGTTTAAGCCCCGGAACCAGTTTGGAACGGTTTTTAAAGTGGGAGGGTTAGACGTATACTGCTTCGCAGTAAAATGCCTCGAACAAAACTCGACCCCAGAGGAGGAGCTGTGAAGGAGCGGAAGGAGAGTGCGATGGCGCATGGCTGGCACCGAAGCCATCCTCGCCAATCTGATGATTTTGATTCTCATGATAATATTATTATTCATTTTATTGTTCATATTCAGAGCAAAATACGGGCCTGCCAAAGTCACGAATTCAGCTCGTGGGGCAGAGCCTGCCAGCTTGTGAAGAGACCGAACAAATGTAATGGCATACACTCGAAAAGAAAAAAAAAAGATAAGGAGGAAGGGAGAAAAACAGGCTTAGCAAAACATTTGTAGATCTGCGACTTAATTTGCGCGTGGGTGATGTCATAAAACAACAAAAACACATCAGGCAACTCGTTCAAAGTGCGCAGAACATAGAAGGAGTGAGCATGTTCCCCAAAATGAGTGCGGACATGCAGTATAACCAAACGATCACAAGGCCGAAGGTCACGAGCAGGAGTATATGCGACATAATTTTTCGTGTGCAAATATTTGAAAAGAACAGTCTCCTTAAACAGTGAAACCAAAGGAGTGCATTGAACAACTGGCAAACACACTTACGTTCTCGTCCATTAGCATACCATACAGAATTGAACAGAGGATTCCTTCAAACATACAATTAATTGCGTTACGACAGAAATAAGCACAAAACTAAAAACAACATATGCAGTAACGGAGTATATTGAATTGTAGGGTATTCCAAATTAGCCGAATAGCATTGATTGAAACACAACTTTGAGGAAGTAAAGCAAGCAAAATATTTTGCTATGGTGCACACAAATGTGCTCGGTGTGACTGCTCCAGGACATGTTTGAGTTAAAGAAAACACCTGCATATTTACCATTTGGCTGCTATGCAATCGGAAGGCAGGTACATTTACTACAACAGTGAGAATAATGCAGGTAAAGCAAAGTGAAAGCAGGAATGTGCTAAAAGGATTGTGGAAGCATACTATGTTCTTTTTGCAGTGTTGACTAAAATCACTTTGCTGCAAAACCACTTCATTACATCATAAGCATCAGTCTTTAACATAGCAACAGCCTTACCATAGTCACAACGAAACGAAACATATAACGTACTGTCTGCATACTGAAAGACACGGCCGCGTTGGACGGCATCAGACAGGGCCTTAACTTAAAAGATAAGTTAAACACAAGGGGGGCCAAAATAGAACCCTGTGGTACACCACTCATACGTTTAGCGTTTTTGCTTTTAATGCTGCCTATTGCACTGACCTGGGTTTGGTCACACAGATATTTCCTAAACACGGACAAGAAAGGGGCGCAAAAGCCAAAAGCCACACAGTTTACAAAAGATCCCTTCAGGACTTATAAAATATAACGCTTTCGAAACGTCTAAAAATAAACCGCAGCAAACATATTGTTCAAGTGATCGGGCAGGTCTTCCAATGCCAAATGACGGCCCCAGCCCTGTGATGAAACCATATTGTGTTGGTGATAGCACGTTATGTTGCTCGAATAAGCTGAGTGCGGTGCAGTATAAATGTTTTTCAATTGACAAGGCAATGCATGAAAGTGAGAACTGCCTGTATAGTTAGATACCGAGTTGCGTTCCACGTCGTTGTAGAGCAGAAATACAACAGCTTGTTTTACCTTAAGTGGAAATGACTGTGTTACAATGACGTTGCAGAAAATGACCGATGAAACGCATTTCAAGGTTTCTCACAGCAGATTTCGCTGGCCTCCATGCATCTGGTTAACTAGAAGAAGTTAATAAAGGAGGTTGGATGTTAATAACGCAGGGAGTTTATAGAGAACGTTTGGATAAAAAGCTGAGCTGAAGAAAGGGAGGCGTCCCGACGAAAATAATCAAATATTTAAATTGACTTAAAGGTCAACTGCAACGAAATTTTCGGATGCTTCAATGCACTATTTTCCGGTAGTATTGGCTTAAAAAGTGCTAGCTGCAAAATTTCAAGTCCCAAATATGCGTCGTTGCATCGTAAACGAAGAGGAAAAGTGCTATTTTTCAACCGAAACTGGAAAAGGGCGGCCATTACGGCCCACCAGAAGTGACGTTCCACTCAGGAATCGAGTGGGCGCAGCCGGCGGATTCTCCCTCGGCTGTCTGCGACAAGACGGAGCGCATGCCATGTGTTTCGGGTCGTCGGTTTTTTCGAACACTTAAAACATTCACTAAAAGGGGTTTGGAATTTCGTGCAACCATTACTGCTTCGCTGTTAGCTGCTGAGACGCGCATATACTCCTGCGGTGAAACGAAAACAGACGTGTGGCGAGGCGTCGTGGCGAAGCTGGGAGCTAGGAAATAGGTACACAAGAGGCAGTGTTTAGCGCCAGATGGGCACCGGCACAGCATATATGCCTGGGCCGATTGAACCATCCTGTGTTTGTAAGAAAAAAAAGCTACCGTGGGAGGAAAGCGTCGAAACATCCCGGCTGGCGTGTAAAATTCGGTTTGAGCGCACATGTTATCCAAGTTCCAATCCAAATTTAGTTATTTTTGTTCACACGGGTAGTTTTGTTCATGTTAGCAGGGTGACCGCGCCAAATCTTTAGATATCGATGCCATTCAGCGACAAAAGCACTGTAGTATCTGTGCTGGCTTCGTGAAACAGTGACCTTTCCCGAGACTCATCGTGCTGCCAAATGTGCCCCCCTTTATATTTTTTTCTAACAGGTGAGAGAAATGTTGCAAACAGCGTCTAGCTATTATATTTATTGTGGCGAAATTGTTTGAACTGAAACGGTTCCGGTAACTTTCACGTATATGATTGTGGCTGACGGCTATTCAGTGGGCATGCAAAGTTTGATTGCTTGGTATTGTTCGTCGAATACTATTGTTCATGGCTGTTCACGTAATGAAAACTTGAAATTTGAAACTTAAAAAAATGCTGGACCAAACTTTTTGTTTTCTCTTTTCGGTGCTATTGGTATTTAGACATCATGGGAACATTAATCGTGCCCTCAGTAATCAATTAATTATGGGGGAAATAATTTACTCATCGTTGACATTCTTATGCAGAGCTTTTTTATTTGTGCCAGTTTCGCTTTTTTGAAACCTGCATGACGGGCTACCACGATGACACAACCCTAGTGGAATCACAGGTTTGGGCCAGGGTTGCCTGATCCACATGGCATCAGTTCCGCACAGTGCGTGATGAAGCCAGGAACATCGTGCTAGTTCTAGCTAGCCATGGAGTGGTCCGGGTAGTTTCAGCTACAGGTTGTTGCGTGCAATGAAACTATTAGCAAAAACAAACGTGCGAATGCAGGAAAAGAGGTAAAAATGGGAAAATATTTTCTATATGAATCTTCTTTCAAAGCACTAGTAAAAGAGGGCCTAAATATCCGATGTAATGATAGGCCTAAACCTCTTTAGGCCTGGAGACATGTCTGCTTTGAATGCTATAAAACGGCAGTGCTTTGTGCGTGAGTCTTCATGATGCAGGTTGGCTGGCCACACACAAGCAGAGTACCCTGAGGTGTCCTACTCAATATTTAGTACATCGTGCATGTGGCCCGACAGGAGCAGTTCATGCTGCCAAGCCGGCAACACAACATGGCACGAGATATGTTGCAAAGTGTTCCATACTCTTTTCTTACATGCAAACTATGCTTAACAGGCGTTATCCGTACCCATTGCTGTTCAAACATACTCGACAAATCTCTACGTACACAGCATAGCCCCAGCTTTGAAAATATTAGGCTCAGTGCTTCTTTGAAAAACATTTTAACAGAACTATTTATTGGTACTTCCATGTAGTGTGTAGCAACCGTGGTTTATGTGTCTCTGTTGTGGTTTTTTTCTTTAGACTGCGTAGAGTTGACTTGATTAAACAAGCCGAATGCAGTTGTGCGTGTTCATTTCCGCAGTACAAAACATAGGACAGAGGGACAAGCTGGAGCAGAGCTAGCCATCGCACGTCCGCACCCACTGGGGGCCGGGATTGAGAGCATTTCTCTTTTCTGGCCCAGGGCGATTGAAAACCCCGTTGCTAATCTTTCTATCTTTCATGAACTTTAGTGCTCGTAAAGCGTAGATCGTAAATACAGCAAATGCGTACGAAAATTCTCCCTGGGACCCGAAGTATCGCTATCGCGCTTTACATATTACTATAAAAAGGGAGATGTCTGCAAGTTTTTCCCTGTTAAAGCAAAGCTCTGTACCTCTACCAGTCAATGGTTTTTTCGAGGCGTGCGTGACAAGAACCTACCAACGTGGCTGGGGCGGCAGAGGGCGTTTTTCACTCACGGAGCACAGTGTAGATGGCGCGGTGATAGGGCGCTATTGCTCAGCGTTTCCCATGCTCACCCCGGCGTGCGCTTCGGCGAGACCCTTATTTCAGCTTTGTCGTCTGCTTTAGAGACGGTGTTGGACCTCTTTTGGGGCAGCTTCGCGTCCGTTAGGCGCTTACTTCGAACGGCTTGATTAACTTGTTAGACAGCACCTCCTGGGGAACCCGAACCCGACGGAATTAATGGTCGTACGGCAAAGATGCGTTAAGAATTGGTATGCAGGGCGGAAAAACAAAATATAGAGACCACATACACATAACTGGCGTCTAGAGAAAGGCCACCTTTTGCGAACTGCTTCTCATGAAGGGGACTGCGTTTTATAAATTGTTGAATACCAATTCGGTTGTGTTTTGACAGGTATTACAGAATACGAATAGAACAGCTGGTTCTGATGAATAGCGATCTTACAAGTTTCTTAAGCTTTCTGGCAATTCTCAAACTTACGAAACTGTTTAGATTAAATCTGTATAAATGGGTATCACTAAGCTGACATGCCCGATTGTTTCGATGTCTGCGCATGTGTGGCGCGGTGGTGGAGCCCCGCGCTAGCAAATCAGGATGGTTAGGTCCCGCTGTCTCTCCCTTCGAAACACGCTCCTCTCGGTTTTCTTTCTTCTGACGCACGGCCGGGCTACAGCCGCGGCATCCTCCGCTCGAGCCCGTCCGTGGCCTGATGCAGCTGCGTTCGGGACGTCGCCCCGCGCATCCAAGGTAACGGTTAGCTGAACCTCTCGTTTCACACTTTCTAGAGCCACGTGTGTAAATTCAAATGACGTCACATGTAAAATTCTTTTAGTGGTCGTTCACAGCCTTGCTTTTCAACCACCTTCACAGCGTGAATCGGAAGCAATTTTTTTAACTTCGATATGAATTAAACATAGACGGCACCTGAACCCTTGTTATGAGGCGGAAATGCGAAATTAACATTGCCAGATTAAGCTGTCTCGAGGTCTTCTTAGACTTTAGCACTTATAGCAACGTTTTCCAGTTTACCTCTGTGGTTTTCTTTGCAATGCTGGAATAGAATTTGTGCCAGTTCCTTCTCACTGTTTCTACTATTACCTGATGTGCGGTGTACCAAAAATATTTTGGTGAGTTTCCTTAAAATTCAAGCAAATTTGTCATCTAGCACTGCTTTCTTTAGTACCTATGGAGGGATCTACTGACTGATGTCTTGTTTATTGATCACAATTTTTTTATCCTTCGAGAGATAGAGGTTATGTCTTGTTAGTGGTGCGACACCTGCTGCCTCGCAGAGCGGCCTGGCTTGCTGGTGACTCGACTGCGGATGGAGCGACTTTCAATATGGCAAGCGTCGCTGCGCTTGCAGGCACTGCGCTCTTCTGTAGGGCGGCGCCACCGCTGTTTTTTTTTGGCGTTGTTCGTTGGTGAATACGTCCGTGCGGGTATATGCTACGCATTGTAGCTAAAGGTAGGTGTGGGTAGACGCAGTGTCTAGTGTCGTCCGACGGCACTCCACTTCAGCGCTACAGCCATGCCTAAAGTGCCGTGAGATGACACTGCTATTTCTGGGACTGTGCTTACGCAGGCCAGATCGTCTGCCGTCGTCTTGTTGAGGTTGCGTCTTAGCTTCCTGTTACTGACGACAGCGGCTCGAGTCCGGCTTTTGCCTCCTTAGTTATTTTTACATCTTTTGTTCTAATTTGAATTTCTTGTTAGGGTTAGTTTTCTTTGTTTTAAATAATTGTATTTTTTGTTAGCAATGTTAGGTTCGTTCACGTTGCGATACGTTACGTTAATGGAGGGCAAAATACTGCCAGACGCGGCATTTTACAGTGAAGCGGTTTGCTTCTCGTCGGTCAGAAATTTCCGTGTCGTAAACAAAAAACCCTGGCAGGATCGACAAGTTCTCGCCCAAGACGCCCAGCGCATGCGTCAGGCTAGGCGGGACCCAGCATTCACCGCCAGAAAAGCCCAGCGCAATATCTTTTTGCAATAAGGCATACAACACAGCGTTCAGTATTCGTTAACAAAAGCACAAAACAAACACCGAAACCGTACAATAGATGTTAAGGCGTGTGTGAACATTGGGACCCCCTATGTGTTCCTGCAGGGTGTCGAACCCGAACCGGAACCGAACCGAAAACTGCAACCGAACCCGAATTTTTGTCCGGAAACGGAACTGAACCGGAACCGTATTTTTTCCGCCATTTTGGAACTGAACCCGAACCGGAAGGAATCGAAGGAACTGTTCCGAACCGGTTCCGGGCCTTAAAAATTCGATTTCTAGTTTTCATTTGGGTGCCCTATCTTGCGTCTGAAGATACTTTGCCACTCGCCAGACAGAACCATCAAATATTTCGTGTAGTCTGCAGTTCCCACGGCCCATCATGTTCTCTTCTAATTATTGCCCTCAATTTAATGTAAAGTTGTCCGTATATGCTATCAGTTTGGGTTAGGTACTGCCCATCCCTCCCAATTATCTTTTATATTTAGCATAATTTAAGTTATAACGCATATTACTAGGCAACATATCACGGAATATTCTTCATGGTTTCTATCTACATGGTGTTTAAAATCGTGTGAAGTTTTGAATTTGTTGTTAATTCGCATGCATCCCTGTCCGCTTGTGAAGGCCTTCAGGGATACCATCAACAATAAATCCATATCTTCAACTTGTTCTAGTTTGAAGGGGCAGTTATATACAAACAGCACTGAGACACAAACACTTGCAGTTCTCAAAATTAACGTAACTTTTCTTGTATACAGTGCCGTTGTGTCTTTTGGTTACTGGTCTAATAAAACATAAGATACAAAAAATGGGGAATTTTAATTTCCACTTTTAAAGTATATTTGATAGAATTTTCGTGTTATCTATGAATCTGCTCAACCTTAAACTTAAGACGCGGATGGATTTTGATTGATTGTGGGGTTTAACGCGCCGACGCAACGCAGGCGATGAGGCGCGCCGTAGTGGAGGGCTCCGGATTAATTTTGACCACCTGGGGATCTTTAACGTGCGCCGAAATCTCGTACACACGAGCGTTTTTGCTTTTCGCCTCCATCAGAAAAGCGGGCCGCCGCGGCCGGGAATCGAACCCGCGACCCTCGTGCTCAGCAGCGCAACGCCTTAGCCACTGAGCCACCGCGGCGGGTAAGACGCGGATGGATTGAAGTCGATTAGTGCGGGTTAGCGGGTAGACTGGGGTGAATTAGTTATGTGAGTGAATGAGCTAATATGAATGAGTGGGACTGGTGTGTTGATTAATTTGGATTAAAGTAATTAGCGGGTCAGTTAAGGCGGATTCGACGGTCCGACCAAACATAATATCTTTGGGGTCCTTGGCATTTGGAAATTTTGCAGCGTTCTCCTTCTCGACAAATCAGGAAATTTTGTCATGCACAAAGTAGCTGCAAAGTTATGTGACGACCGCCTGATTGCTATAAAAGCTCTTTCTTATGCCCGTATTGCGCTATTATGTTGTTGCTATATTAAAATTGACATCTCGCACTAAAGTTAATAACTAATTGCCTAATGCATATTTTATATTCATCAAACGGTTTTCAAAACGTGTGCATATATGAGGGGAGACAGTTGTAAAAAACTAAACTGCAAGAATAAAAGGAAGGAACGATCAACTGGTTTGATGCAAGAGACGCCCGATAGCATTCTTCAATAACTTATCTTTGTGTTACCGTTCTGCAGCCTCCCACAGGTGCAGTATCTCAACCCCCGAACACAGCCCCCTCTAAGCTGAGGAAGCGGCGATAGCACGTGCGCTTAGCCAAAGTGGCGCCAAAACGTTCATAACAGACTCTTAGCAGGCGTGGCCCAACTTTGCCAACGGTCGATTGCATGTTACAACACTTCCGATGATCAATCAGAGACCACATACGAGACCAGTCATGATTGTATGGGCACCAGTTCATACTGCCATCCCCGGCAAACAGGATCACCAATCTCGTGGGTCGAGATTTGACTCGCTTAGCCAGCGCTGATGAAGCCCGGCTCGAGTGCATGCATCCTGCAGTCAGAGACCAGGAAGTTACTCAGCACTATGGCCTCTTCTGTAGAACGTATTCCTCCCCGCACAAATCACTACCGATTAACCAGAAAAGATTACTCCTCACCCTGTGGGCATACAGCTTCCCACCCTACACCAGACTTCACCTCTTTGACGGAACACAACTCCCTCCATTTCGTTGCTTCTGCGGAGAGCCTTGGAACCTCATACACATAGTAGGCGGCTGCGACAAGTGTGCCGTAGATCCATCCCACCTCCACGTTTCCATAGAGAATTGGGAGACGGCCATGGCCTGCTCCGGCCTGGAAGATCAGTTGCTCTTGATGGAAACAGCTGTCGATTCGGCACCCTAGAATGAGGAGTCGAGGACGCCTCTCTGAAACTTTGCCTCGATTGAATTAAACTTCATTTTCTCTCTCTCTCTCTCTCTACAAGTGATCATTACTGCTGCTTGTGACTCCACTTGGCTATCATCTTTTCTTGAGCCCCATCTCTGTTACCGGTAGCTGAAGTGCCATTAGCAAGTTCCTATGTCCGGTGGTTCCCTATCCAATGCCGTGATATGCACGCCGTCCAATGAGTCTTTATAGCCATTGTTTCTTTCTAACAGCTCTGTTAGGAGATAAAGATGAGCAGAAGGAAATTTCTCTAAATGCCACCTGCCACGTTTGGCAGCCGGTGTCATATACTCGTCACACTACCATACAAAACATTTTGCGGTACAGTTAAAGGAGCTCTTCAACACTTTAGATAAACTCGCCGTGGTGGCTCAGTGGCTAAGGCCTTGCGCTGCTGAGCACACAGACGTGGTTTAGATTCCCGTCCGCGGCGGCCTCTTTTCTGATGGAAGCGACAAGCGAAAACGTCCATGTGTCCGAAATTTCGGCGCACGTAAAGATCCCCAGGTGGTCAAAATTAATGCGGAGCCCTCCACTATGGCGCGCCTCGTCGTCGGCGTTGCTTAGGCGCTAAACCCAACAATAAATAAATAAATAAATAAATAAATAAATAAATAAATAAATAAATAAATAAATAAATAATAAATAATAAATAATGAATAAATGAATGAATAAATAAATAAATAATAAATAAATAAATAAATAAATAAATAAATAAGCAGTAAATAAATAAATCAACACTTTCGATAAACGCTTTCACTCTTCTTCGCATCTGGAAGCACTCCGAAAACTATCGCTATTGCCAGCACAGAGCAACAGTGCGTGATTTGCTCGTCGCTGCGGATACACCTTTCGTTTCTGCTTCGCTTTTGTGGCTTTTCTTTAAGTGGCTCTCAAATTGCGTTCTATTCTGCAACTTAAGGAAAGCCGGCAAACAGCCGCTACAACCGCTTTTAATGACGTCATTCAGCGGTCAAAGAACGCGAAGACCGAGAAGGAGAGAAAAATATTTTGAGCAAGTTTCTATATTATCTGATGAGGAGAGAGCAGTAGTTTTGGCTGAAGCACATTGCGACCCCATACTCTAATGTGCTGGTTTGCTACTTTCTGCAAGCACTGAAGCTTTAGAAAAAAGTTGTAAAATGTGTTGCAGGGTCGCTTTAGTTTGGCGAAGAGAAAATATTTGGACAAAGAAACCTTCATTATGACTTTGTTTTTATGCCGACTTGATAAGGAAACGAAAAAGGAGCCCAAAAGAGTAACAGAAAAAAACCGCCTGCTTTTTTTCTTCGAACCCGTTCGAACCCGTTTGAAGCGGTTCAAACCGGTTCGAACCGGAACGGAATGACGCTTTGGAACTGAACCCGAACCGAACCCGAAAGACTTGAACCTGAACCCGAACCGAACCCGGAGAAATTCCGGCTCGACACCCTGGTTCCTGGTAAAGGCTACGGCAGCAGCTCCTCGGGAAAAGGGGCGTTGACGTCATTCCAGGGCGAGGGCACGCGTCAGGTTCTGCCGCCAGAGAAGCCGAGCGCAAGTGATGAGCTCGCCGAGAAAACGAGGAACATTTCACACCCTCCCACGTAAGCATGTGTAGTGGTTTACAAAAGCTGTGCTGGACATCCACTTTCGCAGGGCGGGATGGCGGCCATTTTTTCATCGGAACGCCGCTGGACGTCGGTATGGGGCAGTGCTTAGGGTACTGCCGAACGGCACCATAGACAAAGTTTGGCGTACATTTTTGGTTGGTTATGTTGACGAGGCTAACTGGAA
Organism: Haemaphysalis longicornis; assembly: GCA_013339765.2. Lineage (NCBI taxonomy): Eukaryota > Metazoa > Arthropoda > Arachnida > Ixodida > Ixodidae > Haemaphysalis > Haemaphysalis longicornis. Next base: position 19,714,848 of record CM023454.1, read on the forward strand.
ATTAAGGGACCATCTTGAGGTTCTAATAGCACTTCTTATCGAGATTGGCTAAACCAGTCCCTAAAACTGGCGTGTGAGAAATACGGGTAAGTATGTCGACATTGCAAATAAATGGGAGTCGGTGAGACCAACACTTGGTTCTAATTGAAGCAGTCGTCGTGACAGCCCAACCCACTGATCGAGTATTTTGTTATGCCTACCAGACGCTTCGGCGTGTTTTCACCTTGGCGTATGAACAGTCATGTGTATCTGAAAGATCTCTTTATATCTCTTAATGTTAGCCTCAAGCCCATCTGGCGTAGTAAGTCGGGCGGCTAGCCTGGCTGAATTCGGTTGCAAATTAAAGAGCTATCTCTCAATCTCTCTACTGACGGGCCCAAGATAGTACCTGACACGGTATCTCATTGGCTAACTTGTCGTCCTATGAATCCCGAAGAAGCAGCTTCGATCTCGGCCACGGCGGACGTTTCTCTGCTTGAGGCGAAAAAGGTAAGCCCACAATTGTCAGGTTTGGAAGCACTTGGTCTAATTCATTAGTAGCCGTCCAGAAATGCACGCCTCAGTGTTCATCTCTGGCTGCCGCGCGGGAATAAACAAATGATTGAATTTTTCTTCTAAAGAGAAAAGTCCACACAGAGGTGCATGCACGGGTCATCGAAGTTTTCCAAGTCGAAGACCACAAGGCATGCACCACGTCTACTTTTAATTAGCCGATTGCATGAAGCGGAACTAGTGTTGGTGGATGTGTACTTGACGTGCACTCGGGTGGCGCTGGTTCCATTTTCACGTCGACGCCAATTCACCTACTTTTCTTTCGGCCCAACGTGTACTTCACATGTGAATTTACTCTATTATTTTGTATATGTTTGCGTATATTATACTTTTTCCTAATATTCTTTACTTTTGGTTAGTCACACCATTTGTAAGCAATCATTTGCCGTATTCCCTTTTCTATCTCTCTCTCTTCTGTCTTGTGTCAGCATAATGGAACATTACGTGATGCTGTTGTACCGCTTCGAGCTTGAGTGTAGGTTCTCAGTCCTTGTCAAGCTGCTCATTTTTTGTGCTACGTCCCTTTTCCTTTGGGGAAAATAAGAAAAGCTTCCTGATTCGCCTTGTGATTGGTTTATTCTCATAGACTTGTTTACAATTTCAAGAGCCGTGTCACCAGTACGAACTCCGGACGTCGGCTTTGCCGTTCAATGAGCCTTTGATGATTCCACATTTCTGCTCTTCTAACACCTCACACCTGTAGATAGGTTGGAAATGCCGAGGATATTGTCCAACCCCTATACTTGTCAAATCAGTCAGTATAGACTTCATAGAGCCTGCCAAACTGATTATTGTCCTCTACACCCGGACCAATAGACACACATTTGGCTGCTTACTTACGTAATTGCTCTTGTCCTTTTTAGACGAGGAATTGAAGTGCGTACGTCTCAAGTAACAAGTGCAACGTGGTATCACAGCCTTTTCAGCACGAACTTCCACAGACACGAAGCAGTAGAGAATCTTGAGGGTTTTCTCATAATTGGTATTTATTTGCGTGTTCTTTGAATTTTCGTTGCATCATCGCCATAACAGTTTATTTTTGTCTCCTTTACAAATGAGCAAAAGATATTATTGTGGTTCTAGGCATTTCTAGAGCGGTCGCGCAGGCCTGATGTCGGCAGTGAAGCCACAGGCCTTACGTTGATGCCACGATCAAGATCACTGCGAAAAAATAGACATGAGTTATGTTGAAGCCAAACCCATCTTCGGAACAGCTGAGACATTTTCTCTTGAATGAATATTATTATAGAAATATGTGGGCACCAGAAATCTTATTCTTGTTACAGAGGTCAAGAGAAATATTTGTGTGCACTAAACTAGTTTATTCATAAATGAAAGGCGCAAAACCATTTTAAGGACATAGAAATGGCAGTAAAACTTAATACTCTTAGAGCAATAATTGCATAGTCTTGACAGCGCAGATAATCAACCGTATTAACAGATTCATACATGATCCTCAGAACGGTGTCAAATTTTATTTAGTTATTGCACATGATAGGAAAAGCATGTCCACCAGTCGTTGTTGATCTTTGGCAGCTTTGGCAGACCTCATAAGTGCATTGCAATGAGAATTGCCTTAGCAGGGCGTGATGTTGAGAAAAATCACAAAGGCGCTTGCAGTGTCTTGAACTCTTGGTGTTAATTAGAGGTTTACAATAACTGTAAGTTAAGTCTGACAAGTACTTCTAGAAATTACGACGTTTTAAAAAACTATTTGTCCCAAAATGAACCTTTTATTTCAATTTTTACTTTACTATATTTGGTTTGAAGGTCGTGGTGGTTGCGAAATATTTTTGCACCAATGGGAAGACAGGATGCTATGCTACAAAGGTTGGTCGCGCTCCGTCGCGATATTCTTCACCCGGGAGATTAGGGCTTACTGATAGTTGCACTGGATATTGTGCAAACAGCTCTTGCTTGGGTCTACTGCGGGATACAGGAAGAGGGATAGAGGGGGTGTAGACAGACAAGTATTTGGGTAGTGTGAGGGCTGTTGCAGCGGGGGCAGTGCAGTGCAAATTCGGTGATTGAGCTAGGGACAACTCGTTGTTGCAGGTGCGGATTTGGTCTTCGCCAGATTGCGAGCATAGGAAATAGAAAGCCTAATATGGGGAGAAGGTTAGATATGCCGCAAGGGTCTGCAGTAGTAAAGGATGTCGGCACAGGTTCGGCAGAGAGTTGGGGGAAGGAAGGAGGGAGGCAGAAGCGATTTGCGGTCCATGTTGTCATGTTCGGTTGCGTAACACAGAAAGCTATTAAAAGCTTTCTGAGGTATAAAACGAAACCCCGAATTTCGCTTACAAAATTCCCTTTCCGCAGGGTCTACACCCGCTGAGGATATAGAATAATCACGTTTAAAAGCTTAGGTTTATTACGCTCAGCTAATTAAATATTTCAGGTGTTTCTCCCGGGTGTTTGGGCTGGTCAAGTTGCCTGCGAGCACGTTTTTGCCAAATCGTCCGTCGTACTGTTTTTGCAAACTTTACGAGAAATAAAGTCATTCATTCATTCATTCATTTGTACTTGATAACATATTGTATCTAAGTAAGTCTGAAAAAAAAACCCGAAGCAGTTGCTACCCAACATTTGTATTCCACGTTTTTGTTTACATGGGATTCCCACCCTTCATTTAAATCACAGTCTTTTCGTGAGGCCGAAAAATATGCCGCACCGATGTAGAGATGGTTTAAAAGATTAAGAAGGGGTACTAGTTCAACATGCACTCAACATGCACTCTTTTAAGCTGTTCAAGATGCAGCGATAAACAGTTTTTTTAGTTGACAAACAGGTGAAGTACAGCGGTTCAGTTCAGCTAACTTTGGTAAACAACTTCCTGGTTCTGCTGACTTTTAATAAATTCTACATGATATAAACTACTTTCTTTCACTGACTGATATACGTTAACACACAACCTCACCTACATAACATAACCTAACCTATCCTAACCTAAGAATAAATAATAAGCGCAAGAAGCGCTTACCAAAACAGACACAACAGGAACATGACCCCTATCGTATGATAACTTTGATCATCTTACCAATCATGAGAGCAACATAGACGACAAGACCAACGGCCCGAGACCACATGGTTTGCTATGTCTGTGAAAAGAAGAGGCGGAAAACGTGTTAAAAAGACAACACAGGTTTGTTTCTGAATTCGTCGGGCCTTTTTGATAAGTCTTAATACTGAATGACAGTCAGGATGCAGTCCGCCTCTTTTGCCGCAACAAAATAGCCTCGCACACTTCCAACATTCTTGAAGCGCATGCAACTTCCCAACCGGAGCTTTTGGTCGAACTCCGCTGGATCTCAGGTCATAACGCTATAGCAGGAAATGTGGTGGCTCGCCATCTCATGTGCTAAACTCTCTTGCGCGAGTATGAGCCTCCAATCGCGCCCCCTGAGCAATACGAGCGCAAAAGCAGCGGCGTCGAACGAATGAAAGCCAGACACCAAAAGTTCGTAGAGTTCCGCAAATAGCAAGACAACACTGCATCCCCTGATCACTTGGCTCTCATCAAGGACAGGCTGCATCCACCTACGCACCCCTCCCCCCCACCCTTTGAAATCTACTACAAAGAAAATGTACGTGGGCAATCTGGGCTGGGGGTTCGGGTATCATAACAATCATAAGTGTACATCTGGGACTGCGCAGTAATCATACAGCGAAGGCACACAGACATCGAACCCCTTCCTCCTTCTTCTAGCACTTGGGCGGAGTCGCTCAACACCCACGCGGAGCTACCCCCTCCACCCTCCAAAGAGCTCCAACTCGCTTTCCGCAAGCGCAAAAAAACCACCGGCCAGAACACATCCATGGGCCAAACACTTAGCGAATTCCTCACTAAGATTGGCAGAAGAGGAGCACTGGGAGGCCCTCCTTGAACACATTGAGCCACTCCTTGGGAACGATTGGAAGCAGGATGACCACCCGAGCGATACAGAAGCTTTTATAGAAGGGAACATAATGATGTTTCTCTCTCTCTGTTACGCTCACACACACAGAAGTACTGAAGAAGTATTGACCATATGATAGTTTCAAGTAATGGTAGTGAATATTGGTTTTACACTTTTCATGAATATTTCAAGATGCGAAGGAAAGCGTCCTAACTGGTATAAAGCGGTCTAATGGCCTAGGATGGAGGCGACGTCTCGGTTGCAAAGCGGCAAAAGTAGATGTAGAAAAATGCGTCCTTCAAAGCTGTAATCGGCGATTCTGACATCAGGCATGTGGCTTAGCCGGGTGCGCTAATGTTCTGTATTTTTTAAGTGGCCCAGCAGTCCTTCATATATCAGCTGGTTGTAGATCTCCTGTGTTCAAAATCTACAATTATTTCTCAAAAGTGGTGCAATAAATTCACACATTTGAAACACACAACCAAACTGAAATAAAACTTGACACCAATACAAATTTGACGCAATGCTGTTTTAAAGTTGAGCTTCACTTGGGGTGGTTCCGAATAACGCACTGCTAAAAAAACTTCTTAATCGAGAGAGAGAAGAGAGAGAGGAAGAGAGAGAGAGAGAGAGAGAGAGAGAACTTTAATGAAGACCAGCGAGGTTAGACGAACAGTCGTGCTGGCTTGCTACGCTAGACGAAAGAAGAAAAAGAGACAGAAAATGGAAACACAAAACAACTATTAAAATGAAAACACTGCATAAAAGCCAACCGTACACAGTGGGTTTCAAGAAAGGGCACATTAATCACACACCGCATAGACAATCGAATGTCTGTACATGCAGAAATAGTTCCATTTCAGAGACCAATTCCAGGTTAGCGTCGAACGGTTGAGCGATGATGAATAAAGCATTCTCTAATAGGTTCACAGATGGCACGGTCATCGCGCCACGCGCTTAACCAATCGGAAGTCCTAATCAACGACAACACTGAACTGACCGAATGAGAACATTCAGACGACCCAATCCCAAATTAAGATAAACTTAATAATAACATCACATTTGGTTAGCTAAGCCTTCTCGTAGATTAGAACTTTAGGTTATTGCGTTGTGGACTTTGCATTTGTATTCGAGAAGTGTTCGCTTTGAACTATTAGAGTTTTATGTTCAGTTTATTAAAATTGTCTTGTTTCTTTCGATATGTGCTCTGAACATAATTTTACTCGTGCCCTTCTTTTACACACACGGCCCTCGCCGTCCCTCGTTTAAGAGCGACGCTTTGACAAGCTACGCCAACTTTGCTGCGCCACTGACTGTTTTTAAAGATGTGAACGCGCAACGGGAGAATGCTTATACCTTCTAAACCAGTACGAAATGTCCGTACCGTATAATATCTCGGTACATTATATGTTGTGCATGAGGTTCATTGGGCATTTAATCTTCCACATGTATACACGCAGGAAAAAATCTGCAATCATCAAACACTTGTGAGCATAGAAGATACCGGTTTCTGCAACATATGTAGAATGGGCGCTGTTCTATTCCGGTCTGGTGGTTATTGATTGTGGGTTTCTCAAGACATGTTATTGGTGCCCTTGACTGAATATCCCGAGGTATCTCTGAGCAAAAACTGATGCATTGTGGGTGTTTAACGCAACGACACTACATAGGAGATGAGATGAGTCGCGCCGTAGTGGAGGGTTTCGAATTACTTTCGACCACCTGTGGTTATCTTTGATGTGCGCCGAAATCTCGAAGACGGGTGTTTTCGCTTTTCGCCTCCATCAAAAAAGCGGCCGCCGCGCCCGGGAATCCAACTCGCGTTCTTGGGCTAAGCATCTGACCGATAACTCCAGTCAAAACTTTGAGCAGAGAGAAAAATTGTGTTCTCTTCTGGCTGCACATACTCAATGCTAGGTGCAAAGTAACTTCATTTTTGTTAAACCTTAGGAGGTGTTCCATGTCGTCCAAAGCATCAACGGTAATGTACGATAAAACTAGGCGGTTTATTTATTCGCTACCTATGTACAGAAGAGCTGTTGATCACTTAAATAGACGAAGCACTACAACCTAACAATATCTGTAAGACATCTATTAAAATAGTAGAGAAGAAAGATTGCTTACTCATATTTATTTGCTGCGTAAGAGAAACAGGGAGAAGGGGTTTTTAAAAGTTCAGGTTTGTTTCTGATACAATCCCACTTTTAGAGCAAGAAATCTACGTTAGTGGTGCTGGGAAGTCATAACTTAGGGATATTTTTTGTACCTATTGATAGAAAAGAGGGCGGAGGATTTTGCTAAGTGAAGCTTTGTTGTTTTATTGGCTCTGCGCAGGGTAAGTGGACGAACACATTTATATTGGAATTATCAAAATGAATGCGGCAAAGCGACCTACCAGGGCATTTGACATTTTTGAGTAACCAAGCAAGAAATGGCAAGCACTCAAAGAAAGGACGAGCATCCTTATTTCCCGAAACGGTTCGGAGGAACATGACGTTTACTACACAGACAAAAATGGAACTCTTTTTGAAGCCCTAGGGATTCAATTAACACAGTTTAAGAAAATGAAGCCCATGGCTTTAAAACACCAAGCCCGTGTTATAACCTACGTACCTTACACGTACGGAGCTCTGCCTGCAGTGGAACGAAACGCAGCTGTTCGGAGGCCTGCCCTCGGTTTCTGCTGTCACAAAGGCCTTGTCGACGGGGGATAGAGAGAAATAAATTGAAAACACCATAGTTGTTTTCACTAAAGGGGATCGAGTGGTTGGGAGCCCGAAACATTGAAAACAACTTCCTGTAGGGCTTTTTGTGAAAATGAAAAGTACGCGTCATCGTTTCAGAAGCGACCGTGTGGTCGTTGTTTCGAGGGTGGTTGGTACTTGTGCCGGTTCCCGCACAGGCAATTCCTGCAGTTGTCGGCGGAATAGACAGAGCGTGACATATCGCACAATGCAAATACGTAAACCATTGATTAAGCGCTTCAGAATGCAAACAATCTATTCTCTTTTGTTGAATGCACCACTATGGTTTTTTATTTGTAAAAAAATTTATTGCGTCTCTTACAGTACATGGAAGAAATGCAAAGACCGCGAATTAAGATCACCGCTCTTGCAAACACTAGGTGGGGTCATCTTTAATGTACTTCGGTTGCGTCAGCCTCTACCTGGGACCGAATCAACCAATAGCGGAGATAAACGTGGTGCAGCATAAACGTTAGAGTAACCGCTTTTTTCAACAATTTTTTTCCATGCGTCATAGTTTTCATAATTCAGAATTTTTATTTCCATCACATGTGCTGGGCCAAACTGAATTAAAATGCGGTTCTGTGACCGCATAAAGGCACCTGGCGGAGCGTACGAGGCAGCTGGGATTCACAAATAGCCTCAGCAGTATAAAAATCTTGATACAGACTGCAAACATTACGGTGTGCAGTCTTATAGACATCACATTTCTTACCTTATATAAAAGGAAAGAAAGGGCACATTCGTCGCGTATAAATAGAACAATTATTATAAACTCTAGAAACTATTGTATATTACTATAAACTAGTAATATTCCAAGCATGTATAGCAATGGGTTCCCCATATATGGAAATAATGACGTTTTGGTAAGCTCCCGTATGAAAACCCAAAAGACACAAACCCGAAAAAAGCGACTGAGGATTTCTGAACCTTTCTGTCAGCGTGTTACGATAACGCGCACTTGACGCGAAGAAATGTGGTAATACTATCATTCCCATTCTTTATTATGCTGAACAGAGCCGGCAAACGATATGTTAACGATTACAGATCATAGTCAGGTGGCAAGGTATAAGCAACTGGTGAGATGAGCAAATGCAGCGAATAGTGGCTTCCTTGTGTCGTATCTGTGATTATGTGTATTGCTCTGTACGATTTGTTTTATGTACAAACTATGATTTTTTACTGTATGTAAGGCACTCATTCATTCGTTTAAAGTAAGAGTGCTACTTCACCATGCGGGAAAAACTGCTACAAATGGCGATACCAAATTGGCTTTAGAAACGCGAAATATAAATGGAAACGGCTTTGACTGAGGTGTTATGTTTTTAAATATGTAAGCACCAATGCCAAATTGTACAAAAACTATTCTACATCCTACTCAGCAAGCGGATTGTTTCACTGCAGGAAACATCCATCTTCTACAATATTCCTGTTCAAATAGGTACAAATCTGGCACTTGCGCTGCTGTGCAAAAAGTAATAAAACTTGCCTATAGGACGCGTCCGCACCTCTAGACTGACCCAGAAGACACAAAACGACGTCTATTGACGAAGCTAAGGTCCAGAATTGAACCAAGAAAACATTTTATTGTGAAAGGAATCGCGGGTCACTTGTTTCAAAGCACATGATTCGACCCCTTATGTACTGATGCAGAACGGCGGAGTTCTTACATCAGTTGCATGAAGGATACGAATGCGTGTTTTAAGCGAATGAGGAGATGGCACTGGGTGCGTACAGGGAATACCGGTCTTATACCCACACGAAAACGGAATCTCGCCCCTTTCCTATACCTGTTTTCGTTTCTGTCCAGCAATGTCCGGCCCATCCTGCGCACCTGAAGTATTTGCTTTGAACGCTCCATTGGACCAGTTATCTCCCGCTTCTTTTGTTCACGTGTTCCAGCACACACTCTTTAATCCACATAGTTCTCCGTTTGTCATTTCTCTATACTACAAGCATACCCCGAGCATCCATGATTCATTTTTCAAAGCAAAATGCATATATTTTGGCCTGTAAGGCAGGGCGCGGAAATCGCCGCCCTTTCTGTGCCCCCTCACCTCCACGACGCCATTCGGGCACCTCGTCAGCCGCCAATGGGTACGCTGACGAGGTCCCCGGTGTTGCGTCCAGGTGAGTAAGCCACCTGGACGCAATACGGTAGCGGAAACCGACGCCGTTTCCTATGGGCTAACCTCAGGAGCTCATAGTGCGCATATGATCGTCTAAGTCATGACCAGCCTATCTACGCCCACTGCAGGGCAAAGGCCTCTCCCATTATTCTCCAATTACCTCGGTCCTGTGCCAACTGATCGTCTAAGTACACCATGCTCAATAACATAAGGCGGGGCTGCCGGAAAGTACCGATAGCGACCGATTCTCAGCTTGAACCAGCCTTCGTGTCGCATCTAGATCAGTTTTTGCAGAAAGACATGCTATTTGAACTTTCAAACAGAGTGGCAACTTTCTAGAGAGGCATCAACGACGTGCTGTCCGGCCAAAAAAACTACGCGCGTGCACAACTGGATGACATCGTCTTGCGCAGTAGGACACTTTTGACACATCGAGAAACTTCACGGGAGTGTTCTCGACGTTGCAGGCAGCAGGCCTGCATGCAAGCAACAAAGCTGCAAATGGCTTGGGCCATGTGGGGTTCCGGCACGCACGGGCCGGACCCCGGTTAAGTTGAGGTGATTAACCATCTGCAAGACCCACAGACCACGAAGTAGGTAAGCAGCGCCCGAGGCCTCTGTGGCTACTACCGCAACTATGTCCCAAGGTACGCTGAGATATCCCGGCTCCTGACACAGCTGACCGGCAAATGGGTGCCGACTAGATTACCCTGGAGCATGAAGCTGAGACTTTATTAAAATCTCTAAAGCAAGGCCTTTGCGAAGTTGCCTCCTTTGCCGCCAATGATCTGGAAAAACCTTGTTTTCTCACCAGATTCATCCGCTTCTGCTGCGGGCGCCTGTTTGGCGCATATATGTGACGAGGGCTCCGCGGTTTCAATTGCCTTAATGAGCAATCGGTTCAGGCATACGCAGACGTGTTGGGCAACGATTGAAGGGGAAGCATTTGCAGTGTTTTGGGTGCAAAGGAGCTTGAGACGTTGGTACTCGGGGCCCCAGTCAAGGTGGTCACCGATCATAACCCTCTCTCCTCCCAGCCCATCCAGGTTGCCCTTTAGTGTCCCTGAGCTTAAGTGGCTCCATGCTCCTTTCTACGGACGGGTCCCACCGGCCAGGCGCGGAAAACAGGTACACCGGCGTGCTGCACAAGTGTCTCGACCAGCTTCGCCCGCTTAGTCCGGACGCTTGTCAGCACCGTTCGTTGATCCGTAGCAGCTTGCAAAGAATCGATCGTCATGAGGCAATATCCCTGCAGGCAAGCTTCCTAGATCGTCCGTGAGAACACCACACACGAAACAAACATAATAAACTTTTCTAGGTAAGAGCCTACCCCAGTTCACACACTCTACGCAGAGGCATATGCATGTTTGACGTTATAAGTGAGGGTGAGATCGGGTGATGAGTCACGCTGCACGCCATTGCCTATCCTAGTTGGAATCGATGGGTCCGACTCTGTAGTAAGCCGGTATGCATGAAACTGATCCCAGAGAAGCCTGCCCTTCCGAGTACAAGCTTTTGGTCGGCTCGCAGCTCGCGCTATCTTGCTCGTCTGTCTTTCGTCTGTCTTTCAATTTTCATTGAGAGCTTCCGCGCTTGTGATGTCGTCAATGTCGTTCCGGGGAAGTTGGTAAAGAACAATCTTCCTTGTTTCAGGAGCTGCTCCGAGCTGTTAGACAAGACGTAAAGAAAACGCTCTGGGAGCGCTGAAGACACAGCCGCCTCGTTTGTAAGCTTAACAATAGAAAAGAGGTAAGGAAAATGCTCTGTAGCGAGGAAGGCGCGGCCGCCTCGGTGTTAAGCTTTCCAAAGCTCATTCGATGACCAACCTAGCGATTGGAAATCAAGCACTCTACTCCCCGACAACTTGCCTTATCTACGCTCATTCTCCTAGTGCTGAGACACCAGTGACAAGAAGACTATGTCCACGATTGTTGGAGAGTTTCGTCCTCTTGCCGATCACGCTTATTTCCTGCATGTAGGTCTGAAGTGACCGCATCTTACTTTTAGTTTCTCGAATCGTTGCCAAAGCAATATTCTGTTTAGATTGTGCCGCGATGTGCCCTTCTTTTTGCAGCTGTAGCGAGATTAGCGGCTTCAGCGGCTCAAATGCGCGCGCGGCCCGCGCGGTGCTCGGTATCACTGTTCTATTTTCCGACCCATCTATCCCTCGCCCCCCCCCCCCCCCCGTTTCTTTCGTAGGAGGTTGGCGTTTCCGACAACTTCGATGCGCTAGCTCTTCCCTTTCATCAGGCTTTCTAAAAGCGTCTTTAATTTTGGCTTTATAACGCCCACCGCCTGAGTATGAACCTTTACGCGTATTTATTACTCCCCAGGTAACTCCGATGCGTTTGTGAGCTTTACTTCTAGAGGCCGGTCCTGCAGCGACCGCCTGACATCATCTGCGACGGAGCAGTTGCACTGCTCCAATGCTACGCAATTCACTACAATTTTTCGGTCGTCATACGCCTCTTCGCCTATAAACCACTGAATGAGGTCACCCTTCAGACGGAATGCGAAGCCTATGTGCGCGTCCTTGCCCTTTTTCTGCACCAGAACGTTTGCCGTACAGCCCCGGGTGGCAACCTATAATTTCTAAAAACAGCGCCTTTCACCATTGTTATAGCTCTCAAATGCCTCTTTCGACCTCTACGCTATCACGTCAGACGCATCAAAAGGAAGCAGAGCTAACAGATTTTGTTCCCAAAAAGACCGGTGGATGTGATTTCGCTCACAAACGGGCTTAAACTTGACGAGATACTTCACCATATCCTTAACAACTGCGAACGGTGGCACCTGAGTTCCCAATTCTCGGACCATTCGTCGATCAGAGCAGACCCTGTCGCCCTCTCTCTGTCGTTGTCTTTTTTTCCGCTGTTTTGCTTCGTCTGAACCATTAAGGGACCCACGCAAGATGACGGCGACCACTGCCGGAGCTGCAACGCTAACCTGTTCAACTCGAGGCGCTCCCGCCTTTGCGCTTCCTTCCTCCGTTCCGGTCTTTGCTCCTCTTCGCGGTCACAGAGTTCTTTTTTGGTCTCCTCGCAATCAAGGCGCTCTTTAACTTAATCCCAAGACAAATTATATTCCTGAGCCTTTCAGTTCCCCTACCGCATCTCAAAAACCGCTTGCTTCTGTTTCGCATGGCCTAAGGGAAGGCCTAACTTCTCGAAAATTTCCATGAGCTCCTTGACTTTAATGCCTCCATCGTTTACACTAAACTCTTACTGCTTGCCCACGTGAGAATTTGCTTGCCGTACCTATACTATCGAGCTACTAGTAAGGTACGCTCAAGTAATTCCCTACAGTTCTTTGTTTATAGACTGGGAACTAGCTTTAGGTTCAAAGCCGTCTTTACAGGCTTGAAAAAATCTAAGCTTTCTACAGTGCTGTTCGCAGCCCTTCTCAACACTACGATAACCTGTGCTACAGAAGTCTTGCCAACTGAGAGAAAACATTAGGCACTCAGCACCAGAGGTAGCTGGCGTCGGTCGATCCCGGTGCTGATATCCACTGTTGCGAAGGTCCCTTGCTCAGCCGCTACCAGTGCTGCCCAGAGCTGAGCGATTAAGCTGTCCAGCCGAGGGTGAGTTAAAGCGGCGTTTATATAGAATATATACAATGCAAGCAAAGGCTTTACATGGCTTGTACACACGTGAGAGCACATCTCTGCTCATTGACTCCGTGGAATGCCGCCACCGAATGCTGCTTACGGGCCTTTTATTTCCCTGGGGGTCTGCCTCAGCTGCGAGCAGTTGATATCCTTCCAATGAGTAGTCTCTGCTAGGCGCTGTTTGAATTCGACGAATGGACGTAAAAGGTTGGCATCAGACGATAAATGAAGGAGGGGCAAAGGGAGGCGATCCTCGCCGCCGCTTACAGGCATGTGGGTGCGTGCACGATTGCCGTGGGCAGTGGGACAGCGAGGCGAAACTCCACCCAGCTGATTCGACATGTCGTCATGCCAAGCGAACTTGGTGTCAGCGCTCTGGCACGGCACGGCCTAGTTGACCTTGAGCGAAACGCTAGTGCCTTTGACACACTGGCTTTCTTCTTAGCTTGCTGTTTTAATAAAGGACAAAAGCTTCGCATAAGTTATCAAGCACGGAAATAATGATGATGATGGTGCCCTCAATGTTTTCGGCTCGTAGCCACAAAGAAAGATTTGTTATCGTTAAGCCATTGATTGTTCTTTGATTTGATCCTAAAATAATATATTACTTTTTAGCAAAAAAAGGTTCGTGAACTTGAAGCTCCCAGTCATTAAAACCAAAATTCTCCAATAATTCTAGATACTTTAGCAATCCAGGCAACTGTAGTTGAAAGAAAAGCAGGAATGCAATTTTATATATCTCGTTTGCGTGCCTCAATTTGTTGCCTATAAGGTTACCGTAGCCGGCGTTGTTTCGTCGTCGGCGTCAACACGAATAGTGCCGCATTGACGCCTGCTGTAAGGGGAAAATTATTTGGGGCGCTGTGTTGTGTGCAGCCACGTTGCCAGAGCAGGGGCCTAGTTGGATTGCGGTAACTAGGTTTCGCGCCAGAATGGTAGCAGAATAAGCGGTTCTACGCATGCGCAGTTACAGGTGCATGCCACGGTGCGTGCGTAGAACGGCTGCACATAGAGGCGAGCTCAGGTTGTGTGGAAACTGAAGCGTGAAGTTCCTGGCGGTTAAAAAACGGGAATAGACATACTTTAAAAGGAAGTATTTGCCTTGCTTCCAAAGGTAATCACCGTCTTAAGTGATGTAGCAACACATGTCAAAATAATAGTCGTAAGGAACAAGACCATGCGAAATAAAAAATCTCAAAATATCTTTACTTCAATACTAATGGCGTTTGATTCTAAGCCATCTTGATGTTAAATAAGACATCAGTTATTTTTTATTTCAGGTAATATGGGAGTTTTATAACTGAGCATTCACAGTGCAGTAAAAATATTCACGTGAATGTCCTTCCTCTACTGTTTTCCCATGGCAAGTAACAGTGCCCGTTGGCGTCCTTCGAATAAAGTCCTGCATTCCATTCTTCCCCTGTATTCTTCTTCGCTTGTTTTCCACTTCATTTCTTTTTTTATAATTTTCGCGGGTCATAAGAGCAGCTTTGCAGTTCTTGACGTGCTTTGTTTTTTGCTCTTGGGATTTATCTTGTTTTCACCACCCTCACCCTTTGCGGAATACTAAAAATTTCGACAACCAAAGGGCTAACATCTCCGTAAATAGGCATAAATGTCCCTATTCGGTTTCTAATAATGCCTGAGACGTATGCCCCAGGACCAATGATGATAGGACCAACAGAATACACAAAACCAGACTGTTTCATGTTTGTGTGACCTGGTAATGCAGCGGGGCTAACAGATACATTAACCGTAAGCTACACTGGCCGAGGTTGAGCAGTTTCCGTGCTCCGCAAGCCGTGCTCCGTGCTCCGCAAGTGCAAGGAGCGTTGGATTGGTTTGGATTGGACTGAATTGAATTGGATGCGCGAGGAGCGTTGGATTGGATTGGATTGACTGGGATTGAAATAAATTGGATTGTATTGGATTGGATTGCAGAGGAGGGACGTTATAGACGCAGAAGACGCACTGGCGCTGGCGCGTGCACAGCTGTGCGCCTACGTTGCGCAGTAGCCAAGTCTGACGCTGAACCGGAGCCGCTTGAGCCTTTCGCGTGGCTCCTGGAGAGCCACGCGGCGCATGCGCGAGCAGCAGTGACTGAACTGGACTGGATTTGATTGGTTTGCTGAACGTTAGCTACGCTACGTATATCCCGGCATAGCCGAGCTACGCCACTGCTAATTTTTTTGATGACATGTTTCCAGTCCTTCTTCTTCATCCCCTCTGTCGTTTCTATGCTCACTTTGCATTCATCCTTTTATCATCCTCAAACATGACGGCACCTTCGGCTTCAATTCCTTCACCTACTTTAGAAAGCCGCGGGAGAGTGGTTGACATACCATTTATTCAACAGATGGAGATTGGTCGCTTCCCTGGTAAAAAAATGGCGGGGTAGTTCCGTATTCAACATCCAATTAGAACAGAGAAACTTACGCACTAATCCAATCCAAATTTTTCTGTGCCGAAATCTCAGGATGTAAGACACGCGCGACGAGCAGGCGTGGCTTGGCTACGACCATTACACGTCTGCGCACAAAAAAAAGGAAGACAAGGATTGTTTAATCAGTAAATGACCATTAAGCTTTTTGGCGATTTATTTAAACGATCCTCTAGAATTTTATGCGAACGATCGTGGCTGACGGCGAAGGAGGCAAGATCGTTCAAATCGTCTTCCATTCAAACTCCATCTTCGGCATCAAATAAAGTCAGCTCTATCTATATCTTGAAGCACTTAAGCCTGCTTGCGTGCTCTTATGGGAAGGCCTAGCGATACCTGTTTTAACTTAGTTATTCCTATAATGTACTTGCGTCTCTTTATTTTCTTCTTTTGTAGCCAATTTTTTGCTCCGCGTATTTGCGGCTACACGAGTATGCGTCTCTTCCTACGCTTTTTTTTCTTTGTTTTTCGGAGCGAAAATCATCAGTAAGGGGAACGGCACACGTCAGCGGCTTCCATGGAGTCGGGTTCAAGCGTGTCTTGTGTATCGTGCTAGCTGCGCACACGTGTTTTGTGTCTGCCTTTTGCGTATCACTATTTCTGTACCGCTTGGCTGTGATTATGCAGCTGCCTCACGCTATATATACCGGCATGCTACCACAAATAAAGGCTCTTCTTTTTGTTGCTTCCACGCTGCGTGCTTACTGGTGGACGCCGGAACAAGTTTTGTACACTTGTCCTACTCCCGTGCCATCTGGTGCATGGGTAGCAGCGGCAGGCACTATTATATACTTTACGTTTTTCGTGTACGATTTCGTGAAGCTGAATATGGCCTGTCAAAGCTCCCGATTCGTGGCAAATCTGTCGCGTTGGTATGCAGTTCGGTAGTTTTGTTTGGCAGTGTTTCGTCATTCAGTTGTCTCGGTAATGTTCGTATAGTTTTGCCTAGATAAATGCCTTATCGAAAAAAATTTTAAAAGCTTTGGCGTCAGCATCAACTAAACGTCAGCACCTTCTAGGTATTCTCGCACCGTTTATGAGCCCAAAATACTCCTTCTTGGCTGAAATAGAATAGGCAGTCACTGCCCCGCAGGGCTGAAAATTTCGAGGCAACCTTCTTGCCCTTCTTCTATCGCTTTACATGCTCAATGATAATAAACCAGGCGTTTATTAGGTATACAGGTATACAAAAATAACGGGAACTGGAGCAATTTAAGGGAGGAAATTGTACCCGCTTATTATGAATGAAGAGCTGAATAGCTAGAGGATGAGTGCTCTTTGCACCACCTTTGCCAGCGAAAAAGGTGGCCGCGACCTGTTTTCCGTCTACTCTTTTTACTAGAGAAACGCCGACCATACGAAATAAGGCTTCCATGACAAGATCGTTCTGGCCATGGGCCATACGGCAAGAAAGACGCAATAAAAAGCATAAAACCCCTGAACCATGCCTACGTCCCAAATACACCCTTTGACCTTATCAGGGTACGTAAGACTTTATCCGCAGACGGTTTTTCTGGTGGATGGAGCAGTAGAAACGCTCAGTGTCCGAAATTATGTAGTTTAGTGAATTGGCTAAACGATTTATAAAGAAATCCTCAGCCAGTGCTACGATCCATGATTACTCTACTAATTTAACCTCCGATATTCGGCCATGGCACTGACTACGGCGTTCCTGCTTTCGGTTCCGTGCCGGCAATTCAAAGTGGCCGTAGGTTTGGCACTACAAAATATTGATACAAAAGCAATACATTCACCTTACGCGAAAATAAGGCGTCTGGCGTCAGCGCGACCTAAGTATTATAAAATAATATCGTACAGCGCAAACTGACTCAAAGCAAAATGAAATAAAGTTAGCGGCTCTGGGATAATTACCCGGAAAGTACAGAATGCTCAGGGTTACTCAATATATAGAGGAACTCTGCTGAATGCTAGGCTCATATCTATCCACTCCACCATCGCCGAACCGAGGCTGTCATAGGAAAAATGTGAACAGAGTGAATTCGTTTCGGCCTTCGAGTTAAAATTAACTAATTAATTAGAAATAATTAATTAACAATAAATAAATAAATAAATAAATAAATAAATAAATAAATAATAAATAAATAAATAAATAATATGCTTCAATTGCGTTTTTACTATTTGTTTGAGACTGCATAGTTGTTTTTTCTGTTACAACGGCGATAATTACCCGGGAGGTACAGAA
The DNA here is from genome assembly GCA_013339765.2 of Haemaphysalis longicornis. NCBI lineage: Eukaryota > Metazoa > Arthropoda > Arachnida > Ixodida > Ixodidae > Haemaphysalis > Haemaphysalis longicornis. Next base: position 19,732,422 of record CM023454.1, read on the forward strand.
TGCTCAGAGTTACTCAATATATACAGGAACTCTGCTGAATGCTACGCTCATATCTATCCACTCCACCATCGCCGAACTGAGGCTGTCATAGGAAAAATGTGAACAGAGTGAATTCGTTTCCGCCTTCGAGCTAAAATGCTTGTTAGAGACTTCTATAGAGACCTACAGAAGGGATTACCATGGTAATTCCAAAATGAGCGAAGCGCGGTAATTGCAAATATTTACGTATAGCTTAAGAAAACCAAGCAGAACGAACAAAAACAAAAGAATACAATCCATCTGTGTGTGCGCCCTAATGCCCGCAAGGGGGAGAAAAAACAGAAAACGAAAGAACCATGACGGCGGAAATGAGAGGACATGATTGCACAACAGGACGCCTACAGAAATGTTCAGCCTGCTCTCTATGTATCGGAGCAGCGTGTTCACGCTTAGAGCTCATATGTACTGGTCACAAGGTTGATCGGAAAGGCCTTTCAGCCGTGCTAGCAGGAATACCAATAAAACGACGCACAGAGAAGGTGTCGTGAGGATGATAATGAGAGAACTCAACCCCACCCATTGCAGCCCTGGAAGAGTAATTTCAGAATTATGAAGACAAAAAATGGCAGAGAAAGGGAGAGATAAACTTTATTTTGAGGAAGTGTCTCGAGGAGAATCGAAGTCCGAATGGTGGTGGTAGGTAACGGGCTGAAGGCCCGCATTGTCCTGGACGTCTTCTTCTTGGCTTAGGTTGGTGGTCCCGTGGTGGCCGTAGGCTGGCGCCTTCTGGCGACCTCTTCCACCCTCTTCACCAGGCGGACCTGTAGGTCCGGGTCGGGGCTGCGAAGAGAGGCCTCCCACCTCTCCTCAGAGGGTATTTCGGGGAAAGGGTCCCGGGGGCATGCCCACATAATTTGGGCCAGCTTGGCATGGGTGCCACATAAGGGGAACGCCGAGGTTGGATAGAGGCTGGGGTGGACATGGGTCATGGTGGCCGCATTGGGAAAGACTCCCGTCTGGAGTTGGCGCCAGACGGGGCTTTGCTCAAATGTCAGAGATTTCTCCGCCCGAGGATGAATCCGGCGGGAGAGGAGGTAGTAGGTGGTGATATCGTGAAAACCAATCAGACGGTCCCGCGCGGTCCGGGCTCCATGGTAAGGATACGGGTTTGCCCCAGCCCGGATAGTAAATCCTCGGGCTAGCTCATGGGCCGCCTCGTTTCCCTCGAGCCCAGAATGCGCGGGGTTCCAGATCAGTTGTACTGGGGATTGGGGGGGTTCCTGAGCAACATTTTGAGCGCCGTTGGGGATATGCGACCAGCGGCAAAACTTTGGAGAGCAGTTTTAGAATCTGTATTGACGGTTGCGGGTGTGGGGATGAGTGAAAGGGCGAGCGCTATTGCTGCCTCTCCCGCCGGTTCTGGTACGGGCGTCCGGACGGTTATAGAATCGAGAATGCTGTTGTTGGGGTAATTTTGTACGGCGATTGCGGTGAAAGCCTCCAAGTGTCTGTACTCTTCTACGTCGACGTGCACGACTTGCGGATCATTTTTATGCTTCTTGTGCAGGGCGCAGGCTCGTTGTTTTCTGCGCTCGGAGTGGTACGTGGGGTGCATGTTGCGGGGAAGCGTTTTGGCTACAATATGAGAGTGAATACTAGAGGGAACTGTTTTCGCATCTTGATACAGTGTGTGATATCCTATTCCTAGTTCGCTGAGTTTGTGTCTCCCTGTGGGTGTGCGAGCGAGGCGTTCGTGCTGTCCTATTAGGTGGGTTTCAACTAGTTCGCTGGCCTTGCTAAGCACAGGTAATTTAATAGCTCTTGGCAGAAGGCTGAATGGCCCAGCCTGTCCGCCGTTGTAACAGAAAAACAACTATGCAGTCTCAAAGAAATAGTAAAAACGCACTTGAAGCATTATTTATTTATTTATTTATTTATTTATTTATTTATTTATTTTTATTTATTCATTCATTATCATTCATCATTCATTCATTCATTCATTCATTCATTTATTTATTTATTATTTATTTATTTAATGGAGTTATTTCTTCTAATGCACTTTTATTTGGGGGATTAGAGCGCCGGAGCTCCACCCGGGCTATTAAGGCCTGAAACAGTGGAGGGCCACGGATCAATATTGTCCCCGTGGGGATCTTGAACGTGAGCACTATTCTCGACAAACACGCGTTTTCGCTTTCCACCGCCCATTTGAAAACCAGCCTACCGTGCCCTGAATTAAACCTCCGTCCTTGCGGTTACCAGCATAACTCTTCAGCCACTGAGCTACCGTAGCTTGTTTAATAAATGGACGATAGGAACACTCAGCATATCTCGGTATATCTGGGGGGCGTCAGCTGTGATGTACTATGAAGCGTCTACCTTAGTGGCATCTGAGAAATGTTGACCCGAAGGAAGTGCACCTCCGAACGAGGTGCAAGAGAACACAAACATGCCGCCATGCTGGCCAACATGCAGGCGATGCTGTGGCTAAATTCACCCGCAGCTGAATCCACGTGAAACGTTACAACACAGGGATTACATGCAACAGAAATAGCGTCATCACGGCAGACCTACTCGTTAGAGACAGCGCATCCCGCAGGCTCAAACTAAAGAAAAAAATTGTGGTAGAAAAAACTTCTTCATAGGAATCGGTAAAACACGAAAGTGAACTGTGCCTTCCCAGGAGCATTTGAATGTTTATTGTGCATCGATATGAACTTGCACATCGCTATTTATATTTCATCCGTATGGCACCGTCATACGCATCAACCTTAGAAACTGGATTGCATGCGCCGGAGCATCGCCTAAATCCGACTGAAACCAGAGGCCCTCGCAAACATCGAGTAAAATGGAGCTTTCAATAGCTCCCCGGCACCACCTTAGTATAACCGGTTATACCCAATTGCAATAGTACAAAAAAAGGGCCAACCGGCAAAGAGAATTTTGTCCTCCAGAAGGTGGAGAGAAATTAACGGGAAAAGCTTTCTTGCGACCCACCGCCAGGGGAACGAGCCCGGGGGGACCCCCCTTGTCCCCACTAGGAAAAAGCCGGATAGGGTGGGTTACTGGGAACGGGAACTTGGACATCGGGAAGGGTTATGGGCAGAAGGGTGGGAATGGGGGAGCAATTTCGCTCCAATCCTTTTGTCTGACGCTCTTCCAAGACTGATTGCTCAGCGAGGGCAGCAGACAGTGCCAATTGCCAAATATGCGGTCCCTGCCACGGGTTACCGCTCACCCATAGGGTCCGAAAACTGGGCCCCAACTGTCGGAGACAGGAAGTAGCCTATTTAGTGGCGACGGCCGGGACCCCCCCCCCCCCCCGACCCCCAGCTCTGCGGCCGATGCGTACTAACGTCCTCGATCAACTGTCCCGCATCAGGTACTCACGAATCACCAGTGAAGCTTTCCACTATACACGGGTACTTGCAACACCTGCTTTTCACGGTCTCCGGACACCGGAAGTTGGTATGCGAACGTTAATGAAATCCACGTTCGCGAGGCTCCCCTGGGAGGGGCTATGAGAGCCCTCTACAGTGTCCTCCTCTGTACCTACTCTTTCGCTATATGGAACAAGAGTCTTTTGGCATTGCCGCGGGGTCAGCGGCTCAGCAGAGGAGATCGGTCCGGGCCTACTAGCCGTTACTAAGCGAGGAGAGTTTCCCCGGTCAGTGTACTCACCCTCCCCCCCCCTTTCCTCGTTTTCCCCGTGCGGGACACCAAGTAGCTCGTGCAACTGCGCCCCATCGGCACTTTCGGGTGACGAGGTCGCCGGGACCTCAGCTAGAGAAGATCAGTCTACCGGCCCCTAGCAACAAGGTTACAGGGGGGCGCGACCCCCCCCCCCCTCCCCGGCCTCATACGGACTGGACAACATCTACCCCGGGTGACGTTCGGTTACAGGGGTCAGTCACTCCCCCAGCTTTCTGCGATCAGGTCACTGGCCCTGCCAAAGCTTGCGGTTACAAGGGTCGCCAGTCCCCCGGCCCGTATGGTTTCCCGAATTTAATTCGGTATTTCCCAATACAAACGACTGTACGCTTGCGGCACTTGCTTACTTTCGCAACTTGACTCGCCGGCCTCCCTCCCACGCTGGAATACAGGGGTGCGTTACTTCCCCCGGCCAAAGAAAGTCATAGTTGGTCGATCTCGACCGCTTTCCTGCTTCAAATCGCATTGCCAAGTGCCGGGTTGACACCCGACCGCCCCACCTCCGCGTAGGACCTGATTCAGTTGTACCAGGAACCTCCGCTGGTGGCGGCCGTTTTACACGCTCCGTGGGCAGGGATTGTGCGGCAGTCCGAACGATACCGAACGAGTTGTCAGTGAATCTTTTGGTCACGGTCCGCTACAACGAAAGGAGCATGATTTGCGGTTGGCAGCTGTCTTGTGGGTGGGCTGAGCGAGTTACGTCTAGTGTACGCCAGACGCCTGCGTTGCGATGAGCTGAGCTTGTGGAACGCGGTGCGGCGCTTCAAAAAATGAGCATTGACATGAGGCGCGGTTGTCAGCTATTCGGGAATTACTTACGATTCCTGTCGGTAGAGCGTTTCACACTTCCCGTTCCGGCCTCACTCATAGTGGGCACGCATCCTCGCGCCGCTGCGTCAAATACAACTTTTTGTGGTTATGTCATTTCCGTGACGGACATGACGTTGGTGAGGTTTGTGTTAACCGACATAAAACACTTCGTATTAAAAAAATGACCGCGTATCGGTTCCTTTGGTTGCAAATGTCGATAATAGACGAAAATCTTTCGTCGACATTTGCCAAGTAAATACCTCAAGGAAGACACACTATCGCTGCCTATGTCAATTAAGGCACTCTCACCAGCTCAAGCTGAAAAGGCGGCAATCGCCCTTGCCATCTCCTTCACCCAGGCTGCTACTGTAGTGACAGACACCCAACAGGCCTGCCGGTACTTCCATGCCGGAACAGTTCACGCTGGGGCCCGTGCAATGCTACTCTGCCCCTCCCTGGCAGTGACAGATCCAGATCATATGGACTCCACCCTTATCTGCGAGTGAAAGGGAACGAGATGGCGCACGACCTCGCGCGAGAAAGGACAGGCCGCACTAGGAGCGAAGAAAATGCCGCCTCAGAGATATTTACTCCCATCCTGATATGCACAGAAATTACCCAACACCTACGTCCGGCCCGACGCCCCCTTTTCCTACCCCACCGGCACCTGTCTATCGAGTAGGCAAACCGTTATCGTGCATTGCAAAGGAACACCTTTCCCCACCCAAAAAGAGTCTGCCACGACTCGGAACAAATTACGTCCCCTAGCTGCCCCTTCTGTGGAGCAGACTTCGCTCTTTTCCAAGTGTTTGGTGGCTACCCCTCCTACCCTCTCCCCAAACCGAATCCGTTCACCTCTCTAGGGCTCTGTAGGCCACTGTCCAACTCATGCCCCTCCGACCAGCTTCGGTAGGTGAAGCGGGCTTTAGTGGCTAAGCAAGGCATATGTGTCTTGGACTGAAGACTTCTCCTGAGGAGTTCATACAAATTTTGCCTGCAGTGAAGATGTTTATCCTCCTCCCCCTACACCCGTTCCTTACCTGCTCACTTCTCACGCTGTTCCTCTTCCGTCGCGCTCCTCCCAAGATAAACACGCTGGAGGTCAGCTCAAGTCAAATAAAATTTACCGCGTTCTGTGGCTACAGGCCTGGTTCCTCAATGCCAACGCTCCCGTAAAGAGGAGACGAGCGTGAAACCAGGCGCCCTACTTGAATGTTCATAGAACCATGTTGCCCTACTCCACGTGTGTGGGGCCTGATCTAGTGGAACCTTTCGTTACTGTTGCCGCTTGATTTCTTAAAATGCCGCGAGAAGCTGTAGTGGCTCGGGCGACCGCAGGCGACGGAGTGAATTTTTTTCTGCAGTGGATGTAATATTTAATTTCACGGATATCATGCATCCGTGAATGTATTATAAAGGAACACTGTAAATAGCACTGAGGTAGCAATTTTCTGCATTGTATTTGCATAATGTCATTGTTCTTGTTCAACAAGCTTGACAAGTATGAGCATTAACGTCGGACTTAGAGGTTTAGGTTTGGCTCTGGGTATATAAGACTATTGGGCAGCTTTCGCTTCACTTTGGCCGGGGGGCTGAATTGAGTCACAGACGGACAGACATACAGACATACTTTTTTCTTTATTGCCAATCTCCGAAAGTAACGCAAAGCACCAAGTACAGTGACAAAGAACAATTACAGTAATGCCATAATGCCTCCCAGGGCGGTGTTCATCTTTATAATTCCCTAAGCGCACTAGGCGTTCAATTTTTGAGAACCACAGTGGTGGAGAGTTCTTCGCAATCTGAACTTCACAAAGTGTAAGAAACTCTCCCGCAATAGTGTCACGTTGCTCGCGCGTCTACATCACAATGAAGCCAAGCTAGAATGCGAACGCGAAATGCTGTGCATGCTTAACAACATGAAACTGTAAAATGGCACACCGTGCTCTCTATCAATGCACAAAAAAACGCAGGCCGTCTGGGCATGTGGCAAATATTTCCGATGTGTCCATTTGAGAACAACCCAAAGGGATACGGTGGGCCGTACATTGAAGAAAGACACGCTCCACAGTTTCAGGTTTTTTTACAAATAGGACAGTAGGTTCCCTATGTCACTGAGATTCCCCTTTCTTTCACCCAAGTTGCGACTGAATGTGTACCATGCAGCGTGCAATTTAACGAAGAAAGACTTTGCCCGAGGTGACGCTTCATTCGCTTGCACTCGTTCTAACACATTTTGTCGAGGACCATTACTGTACGTAGTCTTCCCTGTGCCACTGTACTCTGTACAACAAGGAAGACTACGTCACATACATCCTTAAATAATTTTTTATTGGTTGCATTGGCCAGGTATTGCATTGAAAGGTGGGTTGCAAAAAGTTTAAATCACAAAGGAATTTCTCTAAAATATTCATGAACACCACCTGGCTTGAAGAAACCACAAATTCTTGCAAAGCACGCATTACCCAAACTTGCATCACAGTGCGCAGAAAAGGTTCCTGTACATCTCGCAATGGCAAAACTCGGTTTACAAGCTGCCGTACGAACAGATAAGTGCGCACTATGAAGAAAAGACATACCAACAGAACAAATTTGAACAGCCCAAAAAACACCAACGTCTTGAAAAACACTTTTGCGACCACTACTAAGCAGTCCTGAGTGTCGGGCTTAATTTATATAAATAACTGCCCCCCCCCACCCTAAAGCGTGCACGTTGTTGAAAATGACAGGACACTGCAATGGCTGAAAATATTCTCTCACCCAGTTTCCTTGGTTATCTATTACCCTATTCATTCTACTGCACCTATCCGCACATTTTTTGTAAAATCTCCCTTGCCTTTGGCAGTAGTGGCGAGCTCTGTTTTTTCTGCTTGATTTGAACATTGTGTGAAGTGCGGGCACACATGCGAAGATACAATGTCTGAAAACATTGGAGTGAGAATTTTGACGAACGTTTCTTGAGCGCGCGCTGAACTTTTCTGCCCATGACAACAACGGGTGAAGGAGCGGTGGGGGCGCTGCGGTCGTCGTGGTTAGCAGACGTGTTCATATCGGCTCCGTCCTTAATGCGCGCTTTCGCAGTGCTAATTAGTTTGGATCCCGAGAATTTGATTACCAATGTGTTCGTGAAGGTATCCGCTATCCCCGATACCTGACATTCCATCAAATGTGCGTTTTTCATCGATTTATCGGACTTTTCCAGCTTCATCGCCACGAGGAGCTGCTAAGCCTAAGTGAACCCAGGGCTCGCTAGACCTAGCCAGCCGTTCTTTTGCCACGACAAATGGAGCCACTTCGACGCACGGTTCCCAGATTTCCCAAATGGTCGTGTAAGTAGCGGAGAAGAAATTACTACCGATGAATTTCGGCTCCCGCCGGGATGCGTGTTTCCAAACGACTCGGTGCACAGAGCACCCACGGGACATGTGTGATGTCACTGCGCGCGCTATTTTTGGCCGTGCCTGCTAAAGAAGTCCACCGTTAGGGCTATGTGGCCCAAATGTATGGTACTGCATACTGACGCTGACAGCTGAGGTTCGAGTTCCAGCAAGTTTATCTCATAGTTTTTTTTTTCATTGCTTACCTTTTTTCTAAACACAAAATATACGTGTTGTTTTGTCAATAATAGTGATTTGGCATGTTTTAGGTCGCTTTAGGTTTGGGGCGCAGCCAATGACGACATTTACTTACCGTTCACCTCACGAATAGACATGTCACATGGGTGCTTTGTATAGCCAAGCTTTTGAAAATACGCGGCGTGGCTGGCTGCACGCGGTCGGGCACAAGAGCGGACCAAGCCCGCAAGCAACAGAGGGTGAGTCGACTTCTCGTACCGACATTTCGATCTCTCAGCAAAAGCCTAAGTTAAGGAAGAACCTTAAGACCACAGTTATTCCGGCGGCTTTCATAACAGTCGGCGCCTGCAGAAAAATTAAGATCGTCGTGCGGCACTGCGGTGACTCGATATTTCCAAGGCAAGAGCTGCATGTGTGCCAACCGCCATCATCACGGCATCGTTAATTGAGAAGGACGATCGCGCTGAAGATATGGAGTGTCCCAATACGCAGAAGAACATTATGGTGCTCAGCGAGCGGAGATGCATACTCGAATATAACGTTCAAGGCAGAATATACGGAGTGAGGGCTTACTGAACGACCACCCACGGACACTCACGAACGTGATCAGTGGCATAGGGCTCGAGGACAGCGAAGCTGAAATAATGCAGCAGATCGTTGCCCATTACAACCCCCTTGCCACGGGAGAGAAGCGTATCGGGATCACAACGGCAGTTATCGTAGTGTTGAATGGTACTATGGTTCCCAGGTATGAGCGCTACGGATCTACGCTGTACCCGTGCAGTCTCTACAGGAAGCAAACAGAAGTTTGCAAAGTATGGGGCAAGGTCGGCCACCGGCGTGACGTGTGCCCCACACCGAACGTACGTGGTTGCCTTACATTTGGCTTTTGCCATCCAAGAGAGGGCCCACAGCTGGTCCCCAAATGCAAGCTCTGGGGCGAACCCCCTGCCCGCGGAGCGCTTCTGCAGAGCTAAATACAAGGTTCCATACATCGTGCGGCGACGGCGATGGGAACGCCACAACGCCAAAGAAGAGCAAAAGCAAGCCCTAGAATAAAGATGGTTTTCACGCCTTGGACACTCCAGCTCGCTCAGTGTTTCCAGTAGCGGATCACGAAGTGCCATGCATCACGCCATGGTCCCGTCGTTCATCCCGCAGTGCATCCCGCTGCCGTGACTAATCTAACCCGAGACAACTTGCGCGGGCGAAGCAAAGGGCAAAGTAAAACGCAGGCAGCGTTAAGCTTCAACAGTGCCCCTAGTGACCGAAGCACTCCGAGCAGCTGGCAGGGGTGGAATTACCAGCCCCTACTGCAAGGAACTCGAACAGGAAGTTGAACTCCGCGCAACCAACGCGACGCTTGTAAAAACCATGGGCCGGCTTGCCCAAGAGCTAGGCGCGGTCAAGAAAGAACTCCAAGCACAGCAAGCCCAGGTAATCCCTTCCCAGGTCTGCCACCCGAGGCACCGACACCCGTCATTACCCCTGAAGCAGAGCACCGACACGTCATCACCAAAAGCAACACAATCGATGGACACAGCCCAATAATCGCCCCAGGAAGAGAAGACCACTGATCCAACCCCCCAAGGAACGAGCTCGCAAGTCATCGCAAGCCTACACGAAGTGAAGTGACCCAATTGGATGATCAGCTCGAAGCAAGAATTGAAGCACTCGCCAAACATACACGCCAGCACCCCGAGTACAACCAAAAACGGCGGCAGGGCGCCGGCCAAGGCCCTCGCCCAGCAACACGCCTAAGAGTGGCACGCCGGGTACGTAGAGGCATTGGGAATACTAAGGGAAGGCTTTCGTGTACTGGTCATTGCAGCGGCTACCGGAACCAAGACAACGGCAGCGAAGCGTGCGGTGCACAGACCCCCACCGACGCCGGGGAGAAGGAAGAGTAGCTAACATAACCTAACCTAACCTAACCTAACTTATCCTTCTCTAGGCCGAATGTCGCCGCGTGCTCAGCGTCTCGAGGAACGCCGTGCCCAACTTTGCGAATTGGCGAGCGTTCGCGCCGGTGGCCGCCATCTACGGCAAGATCAAGCTCTAGACCGCGTCGGCACCATCCATATCAAGTGGTTCCCGGCTCAAGCGGGCGAGCGTGCATCGTCACCGAATCACAACGAGACGGCCCATTCGGTGACGCGAGCGCTTAACCTCCGCTCCCCCGAGAGTGACCGTTCCGTGTGGTGGTTCTAAAACAAGGACCGAATGGCCTACGGGGAAGTTACCAAGTGTTATCGCTTAGCTTGACGGACAATGCCCTCTCCCTACCCGGCACTGAGTCGGGAGGTGGCCGTCATCCTAAGGCAGCTACAAACCGGGTCACTCCCCACCCCGGCAGTGCTGCACGTGCTTCACCCAAATCTCTATCCCAGTGGTGTGCAGTGTCGGTGCAGTGGGTCCGGCGGACTAATGGCACATCATGTGGGACTGTG